>OW388296.1:447500-630848 GCA_936450465.1 Gibbula magus | reverse complement strand
AATATTAGTTACACGGTGCTTTGACAGGGTGTACGGGACTGTAAGACCCTTGTATGTTCCGTTTTTTCCTGAGGCGCAGCAGAAGGAAATGCGGAATATACAAAGGTATTACAGTCCCGTACACCCTGTCACAACACCGTGTAACGAATTTATTGCTCTTTAGATCCATTATTTGTACTCATTTCACTCATTAGCGATAAAATATAAAGGCTACATAGCTATTTCCGTTTGTGATAAAAAAAAACTCCGCACACAGTGAAACAGCGAAAACATTGTAAAGTGTTTACCGCTTCATATCAATGGAGATAACTCTGCGACTAAAACATAAACGATTTTGAGTTTATTATTACCTAAATGATAATAGAGAGACACATGTTTTTATTGAATAAATTTGTTGACGCAAACAAAGGCACATGACCTGTCTTCATGGGTCATACGGATGGTACACCCTGGCACATCCGCCTACACGGTTTCGTATGCATTGGCATTGACCAATCAGAATTCAATAAATGTATCTAAAGGGTAATAATACACCATGCACATACACTTTTTTCTGATATACCTACACTTTTTAACAACTGAGAAACAATGCAGTCAATTTTCTAAATTTCCAAATTCTAAGTGATGATACTTTATAAAACGTCAGATTATAAATGAACACATTAGGAACCTGGGATCGAACCCGTATCCTGTTGCTTTCTGGCCGAACGACCTAACCATAACACCACGAAGCCAGTTGAAACTCTGAACATTTTTTCATGACCCAAATGAATAAGGTTCTTATAATGCGTGAAATAATATCACAAATTTATGTTTTTCTTTTTATATAAGAATGTAATTTAATTTTGGGTGCAAAATGTCTTAACATACTGAAAGTTGTTTCTGTTTTCTCTAAACTTTGACCATGTTGACATTAGCCAAGCTGTTTATAGCGTTAGCTGTACATTTCAGCAAGATGCACGTACATCTGCGTTGACAATGCCGTCATTGGGCCATATCAATTAGATTTCGAGCCCCAAACATGGGTAACAATACAACGCAACACGGCCTGCGTTGTCACAGACGAGGCCGTATTTGGGTTGTGCGTTTCATGCACAAGCTTGTTTACAGCTGTATTTGATTAGAAATATCATGAAATAGTATCTGCTTACACTCGACCGTAAATGGGGTATAAGACATCAGGTATAAGGTATAAAATAAACCCATACTTTTCCTAGTGTATCAAATGATACCCTACACTTTTCCGCCTCCGCCTCGTAAGGGCCCCACGGGGAAAAGTATATAGGGTATCATTCGATACACTCGGAAAAGTATGGGTATATCTCTCACTTGTCTACAGGGAAGTTATTTACCAGTAGATACCCATCCAGTGTTTTATTTTATTTCCCTGATACATGCACCCTGAGATTTCCTGTTAAACAGTGTTGTTCGGGCTGTATATAGACATACGTATACCTATAGGTGACCAACGACAATTAGGAATAACATAAGGTATTACAATATTCTTTTGAAATAAATATCATTTTGAGATACGTTTTATTTGAATTTGTAAATGAAATGTGAAGCAGTATCAACGAAAATTTAAACATTTTCTACAAACATTGAAATATGCAAAGCAGGCGTCACACTGTGGCGAATTTAACACAATATGGAAACGAGAATGTGAAAATGTCCGTTAAAAAGGATAGTTAGCAATCGGATGCATCTTGTGGCCGTCGGTAGATGTTCTGGCTCCGGCAGTAACATCGGGATAGCGAACTAACTCATATTATGCCGTCAGATGTCTCCGCAGCGGTTGGACAGCAATGGATAACATAACATCATTGACTTCAACCTTCTTTTCCATCCTCATTATCTCTCCGGGCTCCCATAACAAGTCATTTCTGAGAAAATGCGTATGTGCAAAGTTTCTCTCTGTTACAATAATAAACGACTTTTCTTTGTATACGTTTTTGTTTAACGAATTAAAGATTTAGTATGAAACGAGCAATCACGAGTTAACACAATGGTTTTAAAGTGGAAGGGAGTTTAGTATTTTGTTTATAACTTGCCCCATTTATTTACCAATAGCTGATAGAATGATCAAACGGAACAGTATTGTAACACCTTAGGTGACGCGGTATTATAGTAGTTCAAGGACGTATATTTGGATATATTCGTCCTTTAGTAGTTTAATATTGCCGTATAAATTTTCCACTGCAGTCATTCTTAATAAGATTTGAGTAAAAGCTTAATATTTCTGAACATGGCTCTTCAATGAGACCTGCAGTGCAGTACTAACATATCATAGTGACGTCACAGGTTTTGTGACATACTGGTATTGTAAACCGAGCTCTCTCAAAGTTGTACATAGTAAAGACAAGCTCTGTATACATTGGTCATGTGTATCAGATACAATAAGAAAGTCATCAAGGTAGGCTATAACATTAACACAGTATCTTGACCACATAATTTTACACACAGCAGATGTCAGTGTTTGGAAGATTTGCGGGCTCTTAGCGGCACCAAAAGGGAGTTTAGTGTCGTACATATACGTCAAATGTTTGTCCCCAGTAAATTGCCAGTGCAACCCTGTAAAGGTATAGTTTGATGGATGCAGTCCTACAGTCCTGTAAGCTTTGCTAAGATCAACTTTCGCTAGGTAGCAATTCGGGGTAATGAGTTTCAAAGCTGAATTTAGGTCCATGTAGGAACAGGAACAATCAGACGCATAGGAGTTGAGGCCCTGACCTTCTGGGTTACTTGCATCATGAATTAGTCTTACAGATCCATCCTTTTTTGGTATGGCCCCTAACGCACTACAAATCATGGGACGATAGTCTGACAACACATAGTTTCCATGCATTATTTCCTCACATATAACCTAACCACATATATCCCCCGAGAAATTCTGTCGTGAAGAGTCTTGAACCGTTTTGGAAGTCTTACATCAGTGAATTGGCGGTATTAAAGAACAGAATGACACCGCCATATATCTCCGTACAGCTGCCTCGTCATCTCGTGTGAAGCATCACATTATACACCCTTCTGCTCTCCTTACATCGTCGTGTTGCCGTCGTGTGGCTTCTTCATTCTTCAAGCATGGTCTAACTAGGTGACAGCTTCCCTAGTTTACTCCAGGAAACATGTGGAAACACGCATGTGCAACAATTTCAAAATTATAATTAATTTTACCAATTCTTAGACCAGACGTTGATCCAATACTACTACCAGGTTTTCATTCGCACGATGGTCCTGTGACATGTCATTTACATCTATAACCCACTGTATGTGTTGATTTCAAAATGATAACTATTTTCATGCTTGGTTAGGCTAAGAGCTGCCTGATGATCTTTCCTGTGTGTTAAAAAAAAAATAGTAAAGTAAACTTAAAAGTACTAATTCACTGGCTCTGGTGTCATAGTTACTAGTTACCCCCCCCCCCCCCCCCCCCCCCCACTGAGCTATTAATTTTAAAATTTCGGCCCCCCCCCCCCCCCCACTGAGCTATAAATTTTAAAATTTCGGCCCCCCCACTTTTCAAAACGGTGCTACGGGCCTGATGTATATAAAGTGTGTTAAATATTTTTCGTGTCATGAATCATTATAAGAGCTGTATGCTTGTGTAGGAGATGAATATTAAAAATTGGCGCCATTAGATTATATTTTGTTTTGAGTAGCGTATGACAAAATCAAACAAATAATTTTGAATTTTATGTGAATGGATTTACAGATCGTTTCTAAATACGTTATATAAGTCAAGGCGATTTCATGCGTGGAATATATTTAATTAGATGGATAATACAGAACCAAACAGGCACATTGTTATTGATGGACCTCAACTCGACATGGACACAAGTCGCTGTCTACACTATTGAACTTCAATTCCATTTTATACCCTTTATATTCAACGAACTAATGGTTTGGTATCACGCGGGCAAACACGAGTTAAATAGAATATCATTCACGAGGTAATAACATTGTTTCAAGTGAAAGGGAGTTTAGTAATCTGTTCATTAAAAGGTCATTGACCTCAACATTCTTCTCAATCTTCTCTTCATCCCCGCGCTCCTTTACTAGACATTAAATTCGTGGAAACCTGTATTACCTTACTAAACAATGTTCCCTTCTATACGCTTTTTATCAAATCAAGAAAGATTGGCATGAACCGAGCAATCACGATGTAATACAAGAGAGATGATATATATGTATAGACAGAGTATAACTTTAGACAGAGTTAAAGAATATAATCATCTTGGCACAGTCATAGACTCAAAGCTCACCTGCAGCTAATACTGAAATCATCTGTAAGGAATGATTACAGCGGCTGTACATTTAACAATCCACACAACCATACTATCGTTATTTTACAAGTTTATACAAAGTATCATCATTATAACACAGCAAGTAAAATTATAGGACTTAGAATACAACATATTGGCACTATTTACAAGCAGCTGCAAATTGAAAAGAAAGACGTCAAAAAGACCGCGATAAAGCAAGGCGACCATGAATGTTCCATAAATGAAATACTGAAATAGTTTTGCTAAACGAATAGGAAACGTTTTACTCTAGTCGTTATCCACACATGGTGTTGAACATGCGCTGATGACTTGCTTTTTTATGGCAAAATTAAGGACACACTGTCTACAAAATAACAGTTCTTAATTTATTTTGGTATTTTGCATCCTACCTCCTTACATCTTCCGCACGCATCGGGCGAGATAAGTAAAACTGCATATATGTATAAATGCATATCTCGCACGATGCGTGCGGAAGATGACCTCCTTAATGCCAAGAAACAAAGGCACGAGGAAGATGATTACATTTATACATGAATGTTAGCAAGTTAAAAAATTAGCTTCCAAAGATACAAACATATGAATAATATACTTAACATGCTGTACATACTGTATAATTAAATACTAATTTTATTATATGTAGAGAGACGACTGATTTGAAAAGTGTAAAAGTACGGTATACAGTCACAAATATTTAAAAGTAAAAAAAGGATACAGATCCATATATAATTTCAATAGAAAGAGCACAGTTCAACACACACATACATGTAGATAAGCTGTGTTGACATCAATCATATGTGTTATTTTGTTTATATTATATATAGTTTTATTAAGTATACAACATTAGAATCAACGACAGTACTGCTATTGGACATGGTCAGAAACAAACACTGTCACCTTATTTACATGTGTCTGCAGCTGGTAACTTGAACTTCCTGGTAATATACTCTGTTTACACAAACGTATAACCACATGTAACACGAGACACAAACAATATATGATCAGACAATGTCACCTCTCGTTTGTCAGATTTTGTTTCAAATACTCCATAACCAAATATATCATAAAAGTGTTATTATTGTCCAAAGGGCTGTTTTAGTGTGCTTAATTATCTTGTTCTTCAAGAAAGAAATACTCCGAAGGGTCATTGTTTTTAGTGTCATGTTTGGCATCACTTCCAGCCTGGTCAAATCCATTATAGGCATTACCTACAGTCGCTTCATATGCAGTATTCAAAGGTATGTTACCTTTATCCTGGTTTTCCAGATCAAGCTTATTGTAAGTTTCTTATCTAAGTGGAGACCTGTTGTCTCCAAGACCGTGTTTTTGTTTGTCTCCTGGGAGATCAGTTCCAACCTGACCGAGTCTGTTGTAAGTTTCTTCTCTAGCTGGAGACCCGTTGTCTCCAAGACCGTGTGTTTGTTTGTCTCCTGGGAGATCAGTTCCAACCTGACCGAGACTGTTGTAAGTTTCTTCTTGAGGTGGAGACCCGTTGTCTCCAAGACCGAGTGTCTGTTTGTCCCCTGGGAGATCAGTTCCAACCTGACCGAGTCTGTTGTAAGTTTCTTCTTTAGGTGGAGACCCATTGTCTCCAAGACCGTGTGTTTGTTTGTCTCCTGGGACATCAGTTCCAACCTGACGGAGTCTGTTGTAAGTTTCTTCTTGAGGTGGAGACCCGTTGTCCCAAGGACCGTATGTCTGTTTGTCCCCTGGGAGATCAGTTCCAACCTGACGGAGTCTGTTGTAAGTTTCTTCTTGAGGTGGAGACCCGTTGTCCCAAGGACCGTGTGTCTGTTTGTCCCCTTGGAGATCAGTTCCAACCTGACCGAGTCTGTTGTAAGTTTCTTCTTGAGGTGGAGACCCGTTGTCCCAAGGACCGTGTGTCTGTTTGTCCCCTTGGAGATCAGTTCCAACCTGACCGAGTCTGTTGTAAGTTTCTTCTTGAGGTGGAGACCCGTTGTCCCAAGGACCGTGTGTCTGTTTGTCCCCTGGGAGATCAGTTCCAACCTGACCGAGTGTGTTGAAATTTTCCCCTCCAGCAGTAGCTTCAGTATCTCCATGTCTGTTGATGTGTTCTTGTCCACCTTGTTCTTCAAGAACGAAATAATCCGAGGCTCCTTTGTCTTTAATGTCACCTTCGGGTGAAGACTTGTAGTCTCCAAGTCTGTTGTCTGTTGCTTCATCAGGTACATTTGCTCCAAGTTTATTGCTGCGTTCTTGTTCTTCAAGAACGAAATAATCTGCCGGATCTATATCTTGAGTGTCACCTTCAGCTGAAGAGCTGATGTCTCCAAGTCTGTTGTAAGTATCGCGTCCTGCTTGATTAGTTACATTGTCTCCAAGTCTGTTGTAAGTATCGCGTCCTGCTTGATTAGTTACAGTGTCTCCAAGTCTGTTGTATTGTTCTTGTTCCCCCTGTTCTTCAAGAATGAAATAATCACCTGTAATATTTCGGCTTGGGCCTTCAACTTCTTCAATCCTATCATAATTTATACCTCGTCTAGGAAGATTCACGTTTCCGTCTCCTAATCTATTGTAATCAGCTTCATTGACATCACTTTTATCCTGGCGTCCACTGGGCGTCTTCTGAAACTGCACTGCAAGCTCGTAATCGGGTTTCCTCCTTTCCAAATGTTCTTCTTTGATGTGTACGTAGTCACCGGCGTCTGGTTTCTTGCTCTGACATTCTGGTATGACCTGATATTCGTGATCATCTTCATCTAGACTTGACAGTGAAGACATCTTTATTACGTCGGGGACGACCACAGGTTGTGGCTGGAAGAGAGACAGAGAATAAAATCACCTTGTACATTTATAGAAATTATTCTGGCCTCACACTTTCCCACAAACATATGTTGCAATACAGACAGAGAGACTGGTTTCACGAAAACTTTCGTAACCGTGAACATTGGCAACACATATTATTGTCTTATTTCTATGCATTTATTACTCAATGCACCAACCTAAGGATTAAGTCTCTGAATTAAAATTTAGAAAAAGTATTGAATTAGAAATAAGAATAAGATATCTTGTTTTTCAACCTTATATTTAGTCATTTGGACTTGACCGTTTCGGTTGATATTTCCTTTATCTTTAGTTACATATAAAACTAGTCTAAATCGACGAAAATACACTAACATGGACATGATAAATTCAACTTCTAAAGTACACTAACCTCAGTCACTGACGAACCAGAATCCGTCTGTCTGGGGTCGGCCTGTTGGCTTCTTCGTCTACAACAACAAACACGTAAGCGTTATGTCTAACGTTGTAGACAGTGGTAAACTATGATATGAGCTTAGATATTATGGAGTTGATTTCATAAATAGTTGATATTATTTTTACTTGTAGATGCACATTGTCCAATTCATTCTCATATACAACATGATGATGAATGCTTTCACCATACTTTTCTTAAGATCTATATTTGAACAATAATATTATTATGAACGTTAACTTTCCTTGTCTGATATAGAATTTATTAAAATTATGCTTTTTTTTAAAGCACACGAATTCTCTGCGTTTTCCTGCATACATTTGTATCCAAATAATCTGAAATAAAGCATAGTATCAGTTAGATTGCTTTTCAGAATACAGAACTTGTTTTAGAAGGAGGAAGATTGTCTGGATGACGTTTCGGAGCATATAATCCGAAACGTCGTTTATTTTCACATTAAAGAAGTTGTTATCCAGAAAATCTAATTGTTCTTATGTATGCCACTTCTTAATGCCAATCAAAGACCAGAACTTGTTTTAATAAATGAAATACATGTATACCGAATTCCAAAATGAATTTTGACCACCTGAAACATGTAAAATGATTTTTCCCAGGATTGAATAATTGTAAGATTAATCTACCAACCTGCGACGTCTACAGCTCCACCAGACAAGGACGACTACAGCAGTGATGACAACTCCGCCCAGTAAACCTCCAACAATGCCTCCAGCTAATGTACCATAGTTAGTTGAGCCGGTAGTCGAGTCGTCACTTAAACCAGCTGTCGAACCTTGAGTGGTCTTTTCTGAAAAATTAAAAAAATATTCAGTATAAGGACATACACACTTGGAAATTAATGAAGCAACACCCTAGTTCGTAAACTGAAATATGGTGAAAACATATATAACATACAAATTTATACCACGAATGTAGGTGACTATTTCTTTGCATACGAGATCCCGAGGCTTTCCAGAGCCAGAGTTATATACTTTCCCTTACTGCAGAATAATAACCCAACAGCCTGTTATCAACTTGTTGACCAAAACAGTCGTTCCTAAAGATTGTTATTAATGGACATGTAAAATAATAATTTATGTTAAATAACGTAAGTAGTAATATTGGTACCAGTTATATCCTGGAAATGGGAGAGGCAAGGAGAGGCAGATTAATTATGCAGCGTAGTTCATTAATAGACTAATATAGGCATGACATAATGCATTAGAAACAGAAAGGAATCATTTGCGAGTCTAATGAATCGATATTCATTAACCTATCAATCTTCATTAAGTAGAAAACAAAGGATTAGTGACCCTACCCCCATTTAGGATACTCGAAAAACCGGTTTTTTTTTGTATTTGGCGCGCTATGACGTCAGCCTGTATTGTTCAGTAATTATGTTATGAACAATCACAGAGGGTCAGGTTTGCCTATATATTTGGATGAGCAAACCACTGGGTTTATAATGTAAAGATATTATACTTTTCTGTTAAGTTTGAGTCTTGCCTATAAAAGAGATGTATGAAATAAGAACCTTTGATACAGTCTATACCCTTTTTTTCAACTCAACTACTAACGTAAATGTTGTGACAATAGGCTCCAACTATAAGGATAATGGTATATTCTAGTTTATTGTATAATGAAATATGTGATTATAAAATTAAAATATAACCTTTATTTGCACAAAATCAGTAGAAAGTCATATTTTCACTGCAGTGAAAATATAACTCCTTTTATGATTATCTCCCTTCGAAATGCAATTATTTCCCTTTGTAAATACCTCCCTTGCCTTCCAGGTTTCACGATGAGAGTCTTGTTGTGCTTTTTTTCAGTCAATGACAGCCTACATTTTGTAGTATTAATATCATATTCGATATTAAATATATTTTTGAAGTTCATTTATCGTTGATATGTTCCATAGTAATTCTTTTACTCATGGAAACCCTGACGGCAAAGACAGTGAAATAAGTCTCTATAATTTTCATTGTTTGATGATGCGTTATACCTCTTCCGATTCATCTACATGAAAACCACATTGGTTCACAGAAGCTCTACAGTGAATTATACCATACCATCTCCCACCCTTCCGGTGGACCTCACAGAGGTGGTAACGGCTTTGGTTGATGTGGCTGTTGTTTCTGTTGTCGTACTGCGCTGTGTACTAGTGCTAGTATCTTGAACAGATGGAGGAGCGAGGTTAACATAGGGTGTAGTCAGTGTAGTTGAACAATGATCATCTTCTACTGCTATCATATGTAGAAACAATGATGATAATTCCTAACTTACTTGTTTATATATGTTGGTGACAACTTCTGTATTCCGAAAGTGTGGCGTTTAGATATATATTCTTGTATCGCTTTAAGCATAAATGAATATACATTGTAGATGTTGTCATCCGTAAAATTATCCTCATATGATTTCCAACTTAAGTGCCACTAAAGAAGTCACCTTTTTATCATAGATATTGAGTATGTGTATAAAACGACTTTCACATGAGTGTGAATATCTTTACCCAAGTTAGAGCGAGAGAGAGTTTATTACAAAATTGAAGTTTTGTAGTAGTCAAAAGTACGAATTTTGTTTGTTACACTTTTTTTCAGGGATTTTATTCATGTTATTTTCCGAATTTAGTCGAATATAATATGACTTCAAAAATGCAAATCTGCAAAAGCTATGTGTTCTAATGTGCACATAGTATGTATGAAACTTTTTTATGTTCAATTTATATGCTTATCTCGAGTATAATACGGTCTGATGTACCATCTTCGTACCAGTGTAAGATGATAGTATAATCAGACTATATTACCGGAGGGAGAAGCATACAACGTAATCAATTTTTCTTTATATCAATAAAATTGAGCCTACAATTATATATATTCATGTGACTGTCGATAAAGGATAAGAGGCTATCGTTTGAACGACCTTGACCCTAAACGTAAACAAAATGGTGGAACCGTCTGGACTGAAATGTTAAAAGTCGAGCTACTTATTAAACCCCCGCCTTAAGGCGTAAGCGGGGGTATATAGCGTTCATTATGTCTGTCTGTCCGACCGTCTGTCATAAAACGTTGTACAGAGCATATCTCTGAAACTAAACATGCTAGCTTCACCAAACTTGCTACACATGTTAGCCATGATCTTTAGTTGTGCCTTTAAGGGTTCGACCGATTTCTGAATTTTATTATTTGTGGTTTCCATGGAAACATGAACAAACCAGAAACTCTGTTAGGAAATCATTTTGTGCGGAACTTATCTATAAAAACTATACATTCTAGCTACACCAAACGTCAATGTCATGTCATGTATCTCCCAAACTATACATTCTAGCTACACCAAACGTCATACACATGTCAATCATGGTGCCTAGATGTGCCGTTTGTGGGTTAGACCTGTATCTGGATTTCATTTTTGATATTTTGATTTTTGACACATGATAATCCTTCCTTTTTTAACTATTGCAATTAAAACCTGTTTTAGTACAAGGTCTATATTATTCGTGTTATCTTATACTGTCAAATGTTTATCTCTTGAACTATTCATTCCATATTCATTCAACTTAACACACAGGTTTGTCATTCCCATTGATGTGGCTTTCCTATTTTCAATTATGTCAACTATATTTGGAAGCGGGGGTTTGTGAGCTGTGCTCGCTCCTACACTTGTTACTAAAAGCTTTAACATGCTTTAACGAGTTATTCTTAGTTTCATTGAGTGTGCAAGCAATACAATGTGAATGTTTTTTCTAAACATAGCAGAAAGTATGGGGAAATAACTTTATAACGTATGCATCCGAAAACAAGTGCTTGAACTATCTAAACCTCGTCATTAAATATCGTGATCTGGCGAGGAGTTGTTCTTATCACAGCAGGGTACACCGTGAGACTCATGGGGTACATAAATAATAATGAAGCCACTGACAGCCAATCAAAATCGAGTACTGTAAGGAAAGATAAAGAATATTAACCAAGTGTGAGGTTTTGTGTTTTTCGAGATAGGTTTTCACTTTTGTACACTCACTTTCGAGTACGATTCAAGAGTGGCATTTTAATGAATTCACGATCAACTGTTGTTATGACAACGAAATAATGCGCGATAAACGGCACAAAAGTAATGGGATGATATATGGTAAAATATATCTAGACCTACAGTACAATTCTAATAAGGAAGCTAGAAGCAAATGATGATGCGTTGTTAAAATATCATTATGGGTGAAATAATTAACTATTTCGTCAATCAATTTGCTACGATGTCAATTTGTCATTTTACAGAACGTGAATGCTTTGTTGAAAGGGTATTAATCATGTTGTTAACTGCATACTATGATAGAAATAAGCAATGTCAGTTAAAGCTCTTACCTGTACAATCTGCATTGCTTTAATGAACAGAACACATCTGAGTAAAATGCATATTGTAGGAAACACATAAAATATAGAAAAAGGTCAAAACATCTCTTCACTATTCGTTATCAATTATTAGAATTAGACATTTATTGTCGGTTGAGTTTGTATTGTTAAACGCCTGGGGCCTGGCGGGAGAACGTCAGCTCCCATACATTACTTTATGGAATGGTAAATGCGTTATCGATTCAATCATTTTACATAGATTCCAGCAGTGGTGAGTATATTATCATTATTAATGTCCATTGTACATGTATATCTTTCTATCTCTCCGATGGGTATAATGAGTTGTGATGCAAGGTACATATACAACATCGACAACATCTGTCCCTTCTCTGAATCAAGGAAAACATCAATCAAGAGTTAACCCATTCTCGATAATCCAGAAAATATACTCCGATACATCTACATCATATACTCGAGTACTCTGGACGCATGCGAGGCTCGGCCCGATAACTTTATTACCTCCCTTGTCTGGCATTTCATCCAACTGGCGGTCTACGCTGGGAAGTTGAGCTACCAATCAAAAGACTGCTAAAGTGACGCACCTCCGTTAAACAGATGGAGCGACTTTGATGGTGTATTTTCTCGCTTTAGCGTCGAAAGTGTTATTCAAGTACAGCAGGCCCGTAGTAACAGGAGGGAAAAATTTGATAATGTACGTAACGTTTGCATATAAGTTACAAGTATCCTGTCTGACGTATCTAAATAGACAATGACAATAAACACAACTGGCTCTATATACTTTGTAAGAAGTGAAGAAAATTCTGATAGTGTAAGTGGAAGTTTGAGTAGATACTGCAAGTATACAAGTACAAGTATTGCAACGTCTACCCAGTGTACCTTTAGAGTATGAGTAAGTTTAGGTACGAAGCTGTATAACCCCCCCCCCCCCCCCCCCCCCCCCCCCCCTGGAGTTTTCTTGTTCATCAAAACTTGGATATTTTTGATTCCAAGATACAGTGAAGTGCGTCATCGTTTCGGCTGGAACGTTTATATTTTCATTTGACTTAACGAATGGGGTTCTTTACATGAGAGCTCACTCGACTGATTGGTATGTTGCGAAGTGTCATAAGGCCAATGTCACAGCAAAACGGTCTCATAAATCAGATTTATTTGATTATCCCGATCGGACGTTTGTACCCGATCGGATTAATTGTGTCATGAACAAAGTCAGCTTCCAAGTGCGAGTTTCTTCCTGCATTGTACATGTAGTTTTGATTTGTTTTCTTAATTATTTTCAATTTTGGCATTTCGGATGCCATCGTTGGAGTTCACTCAATCAAAATAAATTTCAGTGCGAACATTTCATGCCGAATACAAATCTGTCTACACGATTCCCTTCCTATATATGCTTATCGCACAGCGAACAGAGTTGACAAGCCGTCACTCACTTTGAAAGACGCACCTGGTTGGCTGGTGAGAAAAGGCAGGAGAGCCAAGGGAGGTAATACAGTCATCGGGCCGAGTCATGGATGCGTCCAGAGTTTATGATGTAGATTTATCGGAGTGTATACTCTGGATTATCGAGAATGGAGTTAGCCCAGCTTTGCGATAAGTTTCAAACTGCAAACATTTGCAATCAATTGCGACATTAGATTTGTTAGATTAAAAACTATATGCTCACCAACAAAAGGTTGTCATTGTGACTTCAATTATATCATTCCCCAATTTAATTGTACATAACTGTGTCTCTTCAGGCTTCTCTGCAAAGGAAGTTGCCATTTTTAAATAATTTTCACTTTGAATAAACGCCACACTCGGAGCTTTTAAAAAACTCTCACAGTTTTAACATCGTACAGATGAAATAACATCTAAGAGATATTTGTTATATAATGTTTTTGTGTGTTTTCCAAATAAAGGGTATACTATGATATAACATTTGTGATTGTTATATTTAATACATATTTTATTACATTTAAAACATGTTTATACACATACTTTGACAAGATCGGTGTTTGACACTTACTCTAATTTATGTAAAGGCTAAACAATTACAAACTTGGTAAATTCAATATAATTGGGTTGTTAACGTGTAACAATTAAATGTATTTAACAGTTTGAAACTCGTTGTTACAGTCTACCTGTGCATATTGGTTGCATCTGAGGGTCACTGCCAAAGCTGTAATAAAGAAATATAAAATGTCAGATATTCAAAGTACCATGTGTTGTTTGGTTGCCCAATGTAGCCCCTAAATACTCCAAAACATTGGTAGAGACTCCAAAATAATCAATAACAAAACCCCATCAAAAGCAACTCCAATACTGCAAGCCACAAACCGATATCGTTAACCAAGAGCATATTCCTTCTGTTTATATAGTTCTCTAACTGATAGTCTCAATTAGACATAAAGTTAAATATAAAACGTACCAGCAGTTCTTTTTTATGTGTAATGTATATTTATCTTCTTTTCTGTCCTCATTTTCTTCTTCTTCTTCTTTTAAACACATTATTTTAATGTTCTCTCGTTTAATCTCTGAAATAAAAACACACTGGAATATATCATGTGGTTTATTTACTTTAATAACTATTGTACACAATAAATATATATTTGGTGTTAAAATGTTGACGGACATTTTCCATTTCATACGTTAATTTTATGACGTACTTTAGCATTCAAAATATCATAATATATTTTCTTCAAACAAGATGGTTCCCCTTATAAAGTTGCACATTAATAACGTAATATGCAAAAACAAATCCGTTGCGCAGTTAATTACTATTTCAGTAAGACTGTGAGTTTCCTGGAGTCATCACTGATGGTCAGTGTTTCCTGTTTTCTACAAGTTAATTTCTATTTCTATGTCCTTTGAATATGTTTCAGCAGTGTGTATGATTGATTAATAATTAAAATTCAACCTACCGATATTATCTTCACACCATTTCTTTAAGACGCACGAGAGAGGACATTCGATTGGACTGCAATTAAACCCACACTGTCCGTTTAAGAACCTGAAAAGAATGATGTTTTATGTTCTTATTTTCAAAACTGGTTTATTGAAACAAACGGTGTTATCAAATTATAGATTTTCTCCATAAGACACAACCCAACATTTATAGTATATGTTGTAATATTGAAATATACGTGTACCGGTTAATTTTTCTGCAACAAGTGTCCCCAGCTGTATCGGGCTCTTCTTCGTCATTTGGACATTCCAACCATTTATTCCTGTAAAATCCCTTGAAATTTATTATTTCGTATCCAAAAATATTGGACGAAACCCAGTGGGTTATCCCGAGGTGTAATTTTCATACACATCCCAGAATTAGATCTTCATTAAGAAGCCCCTTTTAAAATAAAATTTACAACCAGTCAGGATATCTACAGTGTGCACAAGACCATTGTCACATTGGAACAGATCAAGAGGTTACACTAGGAGACCGACATGTGTTGCGAAACCTCTGTTGAGAGTATGGAGAACAGTGAGTTCGTGGAAATGAATCAACAAACTTAATAACTTCAAAATGTCACAAAGCTGCTAATCACAAGACCGGCACCGGTGATTATATTCCTTTCGTATGGACAAATAACTTAATTCATATGTCAGTTCCTCTTGATGGTTATTACATCGTATCTTTTTAGTACATATTATGAGTCTTTACTTCACTTTTGGATGTTCCTTACTGGAATGATAATTAAAATTATCGCAAAGGGTACCGATGTTATCATATTTAATGTGGACAATAGCTGATGTGTAAATGAAGAATGAATACTTACATGACATCACATTTACTTCGACAGTTATTTCCACTGGACATTTGGACTGTAGAATGAACATAATCTTTTATAGTATAGTCTGGCAAAAGCTTCAACAAATGGAAGTATAAAACATATCGATTCTCTAAAATCAATTATAATTCAAAGTACATTTTGAACTTTGCTAGTAACGTTTGTTAATTATAATGTACATCGTTGAGAATCATTACCTGGCAAAGGATGGAACCAAATTAGACACAATAGGACTACGGTCTGAAAGAGAAAGAGAAAATTGGTCAAACGGTGACGCTTATGTTAAAATCATTGGAACAAAGGTGAAAAGATGACACTTAAGCTGGTTTTTAAAATTGACATAACACATTGAAGGATAGGCAAAAGTTGTATTACGTAACGTATTTTAAGGTGGTTAAACTCTAACTATTTAAAAAATACCGTGTATAGGTCATACGACTCGTAGCCAGTAGTTGTAAGTAAGTAAGTAATGAAGAATTTTATTTCACATCGATCAACCAATGGTTCACTGTGAGAATACAGTGAGCACAGGGGGCCGTTTTAAATATTCAAACATGTTGTAAATTGGGTCTGGAAAAATAGAAAATGTCACAAACCTTCATCACACTGTATTCCCAACACTGAAAACAGAAAATTATTATTTTGTATAAGAACAACTTGACATATAGGCCCTGTCTCATTTAAGTACACACAATCAATGGCAGATAGTGAACAAGAGAAGAGTAAACTAAATAAAGAGAAATAGGAAATTAACATTATAAATCTAAACAAATCGTTTTGTGTCACTAAAACTAAATAAACGTTTATTTTGACATAATGATAGGTCTGCACTTCACTGCACAATTTTAAGATCAGTTGAAACACATGCTGGTACAGTAATACGCTTTAGTGCGGATACAATCACTTCTCTCTGTTATATAATGTACATTGAAACATATAATGGTAAACATTCTCAACATAGTAACCGCATGTACAGTTTGCATTTAGTCTAATCCCAACCTTGTATAAATCATAATTCAACGAGCTTACAGTATATCGCAACTAAGTATGAATTATATTCAATTTTCTTGTTCAACATGAATAGTACTTTGGTGCAGACGCGTGCTGATGAGTAATACTTGATTTAAATCTTGAAACTGTTTTAGACTGACTGACGATGGGTGGTTGGTAGAACGTTCCAAGAACATATTGTTGATGGAAAGAAGGAATTGTTTGAATGTTTCAATCTTGAGTAAGGAGTAGAAATGTTTGGGGAGTAACGTAAGTTATACTTGGATTATAATTGGAAACCTACATTCTGAGGAAGAAGATCAGCAAGGTATTGAGGAGCTAATCCATTATTAAGTTTACACATCAAACTCAACTTTCTTTTTCTCCGACGTTCTTGTAACGTTTCCCAACCAGTTTCAGAATACAGAGATGTGTGTGATGTATACTTTGGTAATCCAGTAACTATTCTTGCTGCTTGTAGTTGAATTTGTTCTAACTTCTTTGTTGATTCAAGAGTACACCCGTCCCAGACTTCGCATGCGTACTCAAGATGTGGTCTAATAAACATTACATATATATTTTATTCAGGGTTTCTTTGCATAGTAAATAGTCTCATGGAGCATACCATTTTTGATACACGTTTTATAATAACATCAATATGATCTGCTCATTTTCCATTACTTGCTAACGTTACTCCTAAATGTGTATGTGTTCCAACCATGTTTATTTCAACACCATAAAAGGATAGCTGTGGCGTATTAATATTATTTTTTTTTAGAAAACACAATAGCTTCAGTCGTGTGTGGGTTGTACTGGATTAGCCATTTTTTACCCCATATATTAAATTTCCAAAAGTTAGGGTTAAGTTGTCCTTCTAAGATTTTATATTCTCATGAAGAATAACCTAATGATCATCAGCAAAAAGCCGAGTTAATAATATAATTCTTCAACAATATCATTGATATAAACAATGAATAACAATGGGCCAAACACGTAACCCTGGGGAACACCAGCGTTGAGTATACTTTCGATTTAGAGATGGCTCCATTTACAAACACGCTTTGACCTCGATTACTTATATAACTAGCTAACCAACCAAATAACTGACGTTTTACACCATATTTTTCGAGTTTCAACAATAAACCTTCATGCCAAACTCGATCAAATACTTTTGATACATCACACACAAAAACATACAATAATGCTCTTTTTTGTCAAGTGATTCACATATTTGATGATACATTCCAATTAATTGATGTACAGTTGAATATCCAGGCTGAAAACCAGACTGATATTTGTAAATAAAGTCATTTGAATGGAAATAATTGAAAAAATGTTTGAAAACAACTCTCAAAAAGTTTACCAACACGGCTGATAAGAGATATGGGTCTATAATTCGATGCTAAGGTTAGATCTCCTTTTTAAAAAATAGAGGCATAACATTTGCAACTCAGATGGACACACACACGATTGCAATTACATATTGAATAATAAGCAAGTACATGACTAACTGAGGATACAACATTTTCAAGATGATGGCTTATCCTGTCAGGTCCAGAAACCTGTTTCACATGTAAACATTTGATAATATCTTCAATTTCCCCTTTAGTTACTGTAAGGGTGTCAAATGCAGCACTTGTTCTTTTTCTGAAGCTTGGAAGACATGTATTGTGATTATCTAATATTGAAATTGATTGGAAATACTCGTTCGATATTTCTGCTTTTTCAAAATCAGAAAAAAACAAGTTGTAATTTCTTGGTCATGATTACATTTTAGAGGAGGTATGCAGTTATTCGATCAAGATTGCTTTACTAAGTAGCGTAACAGTTTCCAATAGGAACTTTTACTTTCAACATACGAGTCAAGATGAACATTATCCACCATTATCTCTTTTGCATAGTACTTCATATTATTAACTTTCTATCGCTGTTTTTGTTTTAATTTCATGATAAAGTCTTTGTTCTGTTCGCCTTTTTACGCAATCTGTCTCTTTTCCTGCACTCTCTTCTTAAATCTGAATCAAACCAGGGTTTGTCCGTGACTTTCTTCGTGGGAATACATGATTTTATAAATGAATTTAATTTATTATAGAATATATCACATGCTTCATTGACACCATCACAATTTGAAAATAGTTCTGTCCAGGTTGTTTCATTTATACCCTCATTCAACGATGTATAATCACCTTGATTATAACATAATTTATCTCTAATATATGCCATTTTTGTATTAACAGAAGTGGTCATTGTTATGCAAGTGCTTTTGTGATAACTTATTGCACTATTAAACTCTGTAACACCGCAAAAAGCGTTATCGACATCTTCACTTATTATAATTGGATCTAGAAGAGTACTAGATTGATGCGTTACCCTTGTAGGTTCTTTAATATTTCTCAAATTCTTACTCAACATAATATCATTTAGGTGTTTACCTGTACAAGATAATATATATATTATAATAATTCGACTAGTGATATCTAATTCACGTTTAATACTAGTGTTGTATTCGGGTCTATAAGCTAAGCATATGATAAGTGGTTTTGCGGGTTGGTGTATTTTAATCCAAATTGTTTCATCATATATATTCTCTAGGTCATACATCCTTTTAAATGCTAGGTTCTCTCAAATGTAAATTACAACACCCCACCAAGTGAGTATCTGTCTTTCCGAATTGGGTCATGGAAACCCGTCCATTTTATAGAATCATTATCGATGTTTCTATCTAAGTGTGTTTCCTGAAGCCAACGACATGGTTATCTCATAGATACTCCCGTAGATAATCTAGCTTATTTCTTACGCTTCTGGGATTAAGGTGAAATAGCATTTATCATGAATGTCGTGCGACTGTGGGCCTGGATTGGACTCAATGTCACCAGCAAGCTGGAGTAACAATAGGAGCATGATTAGTGTTACTGACTTGACTTTGTAGTACACAAAGAAAGGCTATAACAAGAACTAAGGTTGGGTAGGTTGACGCAACTTTGGTGCCCATGGTAACCCCCTTCTGTTGTGGATAAAAACAACCATCAAAGTAGAAAATATTACTGTTAAAACCAATTTTAAAGCGTCTAAAATAAAAGTATCTCGTGTCTACACATTCACCATACACCATACACCACAAACCACACACCAAACACCACACACCATACACCTTACACCATACACCTTACAAAATACATCATACACCATACACCACACACCATACACCACACACCAAACACCATACACCATACACCACACACCATACACCACAAACCATACACTTTACCTTACACCACACACCATACACCATACACCACACACCACACACCTTACCCAATACACCATACATCATACACCATACATCATACACCATACACCACAAACCATACACTTTACCTTACACCACACACCACACACCATACACCATACACCACAAACCATACACCACAAACCATACACTTTACCTTACACCACACACCATACACCATACACCACACACCACACACCTTACCCAATACACCAAACACCACACACCATACATCATACACCATACACCACAAACCATACACTTTACCTTACACCACACACCACACACCATACACCATACACCATACACCACACACCATACACCATACACCACACACCATACACCACAAACCATACACTTTACCTAACACCACACACCATACACCATACACCACACACCACACACCTTACCCAATACACCATACATCATACACCATACACTATACATTACACCACACACCATACACAACACACCATACACCATACACCAAACACCTTACACCATACACCTAACTCCACACAGCTTACACCACACACCACACACCATACACCAAACACCACACGCCATACACCAAACACCTTACAGCACACACCTTACACCATACACCATACACCATACACCACACACCACACACCATACACCACACACCATACACCAAACACCATACACCACACACCATACACCACACACCAAACACCACACGCCATACACAATACACCATACACCAAAAACCTTACACAACACACCATACACCATACACCATACACCACACACCATACACTATACACTATACACTATACACTACCCACTATACACCACACACCATACACCACACACCACACACCAAACAGAACACACCTTACACCTCACCCGAAAACACCATACATCATACACCATACACTATACATTACACCACACACCATACACCACACACCATACACCAAACACCTTACACCATACACCTAACTCCACACAGCTTACACCACACACCACACACCATACACCAAACACCATACACCAAACACCTTACACCATACACCAAACACCTTAAAGCACACACCTTACACCATACACCATACACCACACACCACACACCACACACCATACACCATACACCATACACCATACACCATACACACACACCACACACCAAACACAACACACCATACACCATACACCACACACCATACACAACACACCATACACCATACACCTTACACCATACACCATACACACACACCATACACCATACACCATACACCATACACCACACACCATACACCATACACCATACACCACACACCATACACCACACACCATACACCACACACCATACACCACACACCATACACACACACCATACACACACACCATACACCATACACCACACACCATACACACACACCACACACCACACACCAAACACAACACACCATACACAACACACCATACACCATACACCATACACCATACACCATACACACACACCACACACCACACACCAAACACAACACACCACACACCACACACCAAACACAACACACCATACACAACACACCATACACACACACCATACACACACACCATACACCACACACCATACACACACACCACACACCACACACCAAACACAACACACCATACACAACACACCATACACCATACACCATACACCATACACCACACACCATACACCACACACCATACACCACACACCTTACACACACACCATACACCATACACCATACACCATACACCATACACCACACACCATACACCATACACCATACACCACACACCTTACACACACACCATACACCATACACCATACACCATACACCACACACCATACACCACACACCATACACACACACCACACACCACACACCAAACACAACACACCATACACAACACACCATACACCATACACCACACACCATACACCACACACCATACACCATACACCATACACCATACACCACACACCATACACCACACACCATACACCACACACCATACACCACACACCATACACACACACCACACACCACACACCAAACACAACACACCAAACACAACACACCATACACAACACACCATACACCATACACCACACACCACACACCATACACCATACACCATACACCACACACCATACACCACACACCATACACCACACACCACACACAATACACCATACACCATACACCATACACCACACACCATACACCACACACCATACACACACACCACACACCACACACCAAACACAACACACCATACACAACACACCATACACCATACACCACACACCATACACCACACACCATACACCACACACCATACACACACAACACACACCACACACCATACAGCACACACCATACACCATACAGCACACACCATACACCACACACCATACACCATACACCACACACCATACACACACACCATACACCATACACCACACACCACACACCATACACACACAACACACACCACACACCATACAGCACACACCATACACCATACAGCACACACCATACACCATACACCATACACCATACACCACACATAATACACCACACACCATACACCACACAATACACCACACACCATACACCATACACCATACACCATACACCACACACCCTACATCATACACCTTACATCATACACCTTACACCATACACCATACACCATACACCATACACCATACACCATACACCATACATCATACATCATACACCATACACCATACATCATACATCATACACCTTACACCATACACCATACATCATACATCATACATCATACACCATACACCAAACACCAAACACCATACACCATACATCATACACCTCACACCATACACCACACACCATACACCACACACCACACACCCTACATCATACACCATACACCATACATCATACATCATACACCTTACACCATACACCATACATCATACATCATACATCATACACCATACACCAAACACCATACACCATACATCATACACCTCACACCATACACCACACACCATACACCACACACCACACACCCTACATCATACACCATACACCATACACCATACATCATACACCACACACCATACACCATACATCATACATCATACATCATACACCATACACCAAACACCATACACCATACATCATACACCTCACACCATACACCACACACCATACACCACACACCACACACCCTACATCATACACCATACACCATACACCATACATCATACATCATACACCTTACACCATACACCATACATCATACATCATACATCATACATCATACACCATACACCAAACACCATACACCATACATCATACACCTCACACCATACACCACATACCATACACCACACAATACACCACACACCATTCGCATGCACCATACACCATGCACCCAACACATACACCTCACACCATACACCATACACCACACACCCTACATCATACACCTTACATCATACACCTTACACAATAAACCATACACCATACATCATACACCATACACCATACACCATACATCATACATCATACACCATACATCATACACCATACATCATACATCATACACCATGCACCATACATCATACACCATACACCATACATCATACACCTTACACCATACACCATACACCATACATCATACATCATACATCATACACCATACATCATACATCATACACCATACACCATACACCTTACATCATACATCATACAGCATACACCCTACACCATACACCATACACCATACACTACACACCATACACCATACACCATACACCATACACCACACACCAAACACCATACACCATACACCACACACCATACACCACACACCATTAACATGCACCATTCACATGCACCATACACATACACCTCACACCATACACCATACATCATACACCATACACCATACATCATACACCTTACACCATGCATCATATATCTTACACCATACATGATACACCTTACACCATACACCATACACCACACACCATACACCATACACCTTACAACATACACCATACACCCAACACCATACACTATACACCATACACAATACACCATACATCATACATCATACACCTTACACCATACACCATACACCATACACCATACACCATACACCATACACCACACACCACACACCTTACACCATACACCATACACCATACACCTTACACCATACACCATACACCACACACCATACACCATACACCATACACCACACACCACACACCACACACCATACACCATACGCCATACATCATACACCCAACACATTCACCCAACACATACACACAACACACCATACACAACACACCATACACCATACACCATACACCTTACACCATACACCATACACCACACACCATACACCATACACCATACACCACACACCACACACCACACACCATACACCATACGCCATACATCATACACCATACACCATACACCACAAACCATACACCTTACACCACACACCATACACCACAACCCATACACCATACACCATACACCATACACCATACACTCAACACATACACCATACATTCAACACATTCACCCAACACATTCATCCAACACATACACCAAACACCATACACCATGCACCATACACCATACACCATACACCATACACCACAAACCATACACCATACAACATATACAACACACCACACACCATACACCATGCACTATACACCATACACCATACACCATACACCATACACCATGCACCAAACACCATACATCAAACACCATACACCATACACCACAAACCATACACCATACACCATACATCATACACCAAACATCACACACCACACACCATACACCATGCACCATACACCATACACCAAACATCACACACCACACACCATACACCATGCACCATACACCATACACCACACACCATACACCATACACCATACACCATACACCATGCACCATACACCATGCACCATACACCATACACCATACACCAAACACCATACACCACACACCACACACCACACACCATACACCATACACCATACACCATACACCCAACACATTCACCAAACACCATTCACCAAACACCATTCACCACCAACCATACACCATGCACCAAACACCATACATCAAACACCATACACCATACACCACAAACCATACACCATACACCATACATCATACACCAAACATCACACACCACACACCATACACCATGCACCATACACCATACACCAAACATCACACACCACACACCATACACCATGCACCATACACCATACACCACACACCATACACCATACACCATACACCATACACCATGCACCATACACCATGCACCATACACCATACATCAAACACCATACACCACCAACCATACACCATACACCATACACCATACACCATACACCCAACACATTCACCAAACACCATTCACCAAACACCATACATCAAACACCATACACCATACACCATAAACCACACACCACACACAACACACCATACACCATACACCATGCACCATACACCATACACCATACACCATACACCATGCACCAAACACCATACATCAAACACCATACACCATACACCACAAACCATACACCATACATCATACACCTTACACCATACATCATACACCATACACCTTACACCATACACCATACACCATACACCATACACCATACACCATACACCATACACCATACACCATACACCATACACCATACATCAAACACCATACACCATACATCATACACCATACACCATACACCATACATCAAACACCATACACCATACACCATACACCATACACCATACACCATACACCATACACCATACACCACAAACCATACACCATACACCATACACAACACACCACACACCATACACCATGCACCATACACCATACACCATACACCATACACCATGCACCAAACACCATACATCAAACACCATACACCATACACCACAAACCATACACCATACATCATACACCTTACACCATACATCATACACCATACACCTTACACCATACACCATACACCATACATCATACACCATACACCATACACTGTACACCATACATCATACACCATACACCACACACCATACACCACACACCATACATCATACACCTTACACCATACACCATACACCACATACCATACACCATGCACCATGCACCATACACCATACACCAAACATCACACACCATACACCATGCACCATACACCATACACCACACACCATACACCATACACCATACACCATACACCATACACCATACACCACAAACCATACACCATACACCATACACAACACACCACACACCATACACCATGCACCATACACCATACACCATACACCATACACCATGCACCAAACACCATACATCAAACACCATACACCATACACCACAAACCATACACCATACATCATACACCTTACACCATACATCATACACCATACACCTTACACCATACACCATACACCATACATCATACACCATACACTGTACACCATACATCATACACCATACACCACACACCATACACCACACACCATACATCATACACCTTACACCATACACCATACACCACATACCATACACCACACACCATACACCACACACCATACATCATACACCTTACACCATACACCATACACCACATACCATACACCATGCACCATGCACCATACACCATACACCAAACATCACACACCACACACCATACACCATGCACCATACACCATACACCACACACCATACACCATACACCATACACCATACACCATGCACCATACACCATGCACCATACACCATACACCATACACCATACACCATACACCACACACCACACACCACACACCATACACCATACACCATACACCATACACCCAACACATTCACCAAACACCATTCACCAAACACCATTCACCACCAACCATACACCATGCACCAAACACCATACATCAAACACCATACACCATACACCACAAACCATACACCATACACCATACATCATACACCAAACATCACACACCACACACCATACACCATGCACCATACACCATACACCAAACATCACACACCACACACCATACACCATGCACCATACACCATACACCACACACCATACACCATACACCATACACCATACACCATGCACCATACACCATGCACCATACACCATACATCAAACACCATACACCACCAACCATACACCATACACCATACACCATACACCATACACCCAACACATTCACCAAACACCATTCACCAAACACCATACATCAAACACCATACACCATACACCATAAACCACACACCACACACAACACACCATACACCATACACCATGCACCATACACCATACACCATACACCATACACCATACACCATACACCATACACCACAAACCATACACCATACACCATACACAACACACCACACACCATACACCATGCACCATACACCATACACCATACACCATACACCATGCACCAAACACCATACATCAAACACCATACACCATACACCACAAACCATACACCATACATCATACACCTTACACCATACATCATACACCATACACCTTACACCATACACCATACACCATACATCATACACCATACACCATACACTGTACACCATACATCATACACCATACACCACACACCATACACCACACACCATACATCATACACCTTACACCATACACCATACACCACATACCATACACCATACACAACACACAACACACCATACACCATGCACCATACACCAAACACCATACACCACACACCATACACCACACACCATACACCATACACCATACACCATACACCTTACACCATACACCATACACCATACACCATACACCACAAACCATACACCATACACCATACACAACACACCACACACCACAATCCATACACCATACACCATACACAACACACCACACACCATACACCATGCACCATACACCATACACCATACACCATACACCATACACCATACACCACACACCATTCACCAAACACCATACACCATACACCATACACCATACACCACACACCATACACCATCCACCATACACCACAAACCATACATCTTACACCACACACCATACACCACAAACCATACACCATACACCATACACCATACACCATACACCATTCACCATACACCATACACCATACACTCAACACATACACCATACATTCAACACATTCACCCAACACATTCATCCAACACATACACCAAACACCATACACCATGCACCATACACCATACACCATACACCACAAACCATACACCATACACCATACACAACACACCACACACCATACACCATGCACCATACACCATACACCATACACCATACACCATGCACCAAACACCATACATCAAACACCATACACCATACACCACAAACCATACACCATACACCATACACAACACACCATACACAATGCACCATACACCATACACCATACACCATACACCATACACCATGCACCAAACACCATACATCAAACACCATACACCATACACCACACACCATACACCATACACCATACACCATGCACCAAACACCATACACCATACACCATACACCTTACACCACACACCACACACCATACACCACAAACCATACACCATACACCATACACCATACACCATACACCATACCTTCAACACATACACCATACATTCAACACATTCACCCAACACATTCATCCAACACATACACCAAACACAATACACCATGCACCATACACCATACACCATACACCACACACCACACACCATACACCACACACCATACACCATACACCACACACCATACACCACACACCATACACCATACGCCATACATCATACACCCAACACATTCACCCAACACATACACCATACATCATACACCATACATCATATACCAACACATACTACATTCAACCAACATTCAACCAAAAACAAGATGTGTTTGTTAAACACGGATGCCCCCGGATATAGCAAAGTTATGGCCAAGGTTAAAGTTTTCTGAATAGTGTCCACTGCGGCAAGATCAAGGTCACAAGGTCAAATATGATGACTTCATCTGAAAGGTCTCATCACAAGGTATGCACATGCCAAGTATGTAAGCTGTAGCTCTGAGCAATCCAAAGTTATGGCAAAGGTTAAAGTTTTCTGAAGATGTCCACTGCGGCAAGGTCAAGGTCACAAGGTCAAATATGATGACCTCATCCGAAGGTCTCATCACAAGGTATGCACATGCCAAGAATGAAAGCCGTAGCTCTGAGCAATCCAAAGTTATGGCCAAGGTAAACGTTTTCTAAATATTGTCCACTTCGGCAAGGTCAAGGTCACAAGGTCAAATATGATGACATCATCTGAAAGGTCTCATCACCAGGTATGCACATGCCAAGTATGAAAGCCGTAGCTCTGAGCAATCTTAAGTTATGACCAAGGTTAAAGTTTACTGAATATGTCCACTGCGGCAAGGTAAAGGTCAAGGTCACAATGTCAAATATGATGACCTCATCTGAAGGTCTCATCACAAGGTATACACATGCCAAGAATGAAAGCCGTACCTCTTAACAATCAAAAGTTATGACCAAGGTGAAAGTTTTCTGAAAATGTTCATTGCGGCAAGGTCAAGGTCAGAAGGTCAAATATGATGACATCATCTGAAAGGTCTTATCACCAGGTATGCACATGCCAAGTATGAAAGCCGTAGCTCTGAGCAATCTTAAGTTATGACCAAGGTTAAAGTTAACTGAAGATGTCCACTGCGGCAAGGTAAAGGTCAAGGTCACAATGTCAAATATGATGACCTCATCTGAAGGTCTCATCACAAGGTATACACATGCCAAGAATGAAAGCCGTACCTCTTAACAATCAAAAGTTATGACCAAGGTGAAAGTTTTCTGAAAATGTTCATTGCGGCAAGGTCAAGGTCAGAAGGTCAAATATGATGACATCATCTGAAAGGTCTCATCACCAGGTATGCACATGCCAAGTATGAAAGCCGTAGCTCTGAGCAATCTTAAGTTATGACCAAGGTTAAAATTTACTGAAGATGTCCACTGCGGCAAGTTAAAGGTCAAGGTCACAAGGTCAAATATTATGACCTCATCTGAAGGTCTCATCACAAGGTATACACATGCCAAGAATGAAAGCCGTACCTCTTAACAATCAAAAGTTATGACCAAGGTGAAAGTTTTCTGAAAATGTTCATTGCGGCAAGGTCAAGGTCAGAAGGTCAAATATGATGACCTCATCTGAAAGGTTTCATCACAAGGTATGCACATGCCAAGTATGTAAGCTGTAGCTCTGAGCAATCCAAAGTTATGGCCAAGGTTAAAGTTTTCTGAAGATGTCCACTGCGGCAAGGTCAAGGTCACAAGGTCAAATATGATGACCTCATCTGAAAGGTATCATCACAAGGTATGTACATGCCAAGTATGAAAGCCCTAGCTCTTAGCAATCCAAAGTTATGGCCAAGGTTAAAGTTTTTGTTGACAAACACACAGACGGACAGACGGACAGACGGACAGACGGACGGACAGACAGACAGACAGACGGACAGGTGAAAAACAATATACCCCCGGAATCTCCTATTCGGGGGCATGAAAAAAAAGAAGGTCACAATTGAATGCGCGTGTGTTTTTCAGCTCCGGAAACATGTTTTAATCCTGTGATTTAAGAGGATCTACGGGCCCCTAAAAGTGAGTTGATACCATGCATTGATGTAAGCAACGCATTGTGAATAGCATATGATTTCTCACTGAACAATAACACAATATACTATAAGAATAATCAACGAGTTGCGAGGAATTACGGATTATCTGTCCCGAGTTAATTATTGTGATAAACTCCGAGCTTTAGCGAGGAGTTTTACATAATAATTCACGAGGGACAGATAATTCGTAATTCCGAGCACCGAGTTGGTTATTCTTTTTCTTACCCAAGATCATTTTAATGTGTAAAAATCGAAAAACAAGACCCCAATTAAAGATCTTTGATTAGACTGTAAAATACAAATTGTAGTCATACGCCATTCATAAACTCGTTCACACCTTCAAGATGCGCATATCTAAATAGTTTACAACTTGCTCTATTTTTTTCAGAACAATTCTAAAGTAACTGTTGAAATTTATTGCCAAAACGGTTTACAGACATAGTAAACAACTCGTTTATATTGTAAACTATGTCGCAGAATGAGAGAAAATTAGTTAGAACGTGAACTAACAATCGCACTGTTGGAATGCAAGATAGGAGTGTAATTACGTCACCAAATGACGTCATGGTTAATGGCGTCACAAAGCAATGACGTCACGGCAGTGAAGCCGGCGACTGTTGCATGCTGCTACGCCTTGCAAGTTTTATACTGTCATTACGGTCTCGGAAACGTAGGTTGGACATGATTTTATATTTAATATGTTTTACTGACGTGTGACTTCAATTAGGTATGCTCGAAATTGTTCAATTATGAGATTTAGCTTAAACAGGATAGCTAAGCAATTCATGAATGAGCGCAAAGTAGTTCCGTCAACCAATCAAAACGCAAGTTATATTTAGAAAAACTGTAACTCCCATGACCATTATGAAAACTTTAATACCCGGCATATCTGTGCCCGCTTGGGTAAGAAAAACAAATTTGAACCGGGAGATATCACTCGGCAAAACAATATGGCGACCACCAGGCCAACTCAACGCTCCTCGTCTAGCACACGATCTTCAGCTGATGTGTCCTCTGATGAAACCATAGGATTTCATGAAGTACAAGAACTAATATTGGCGTCCGAGAGGAATTTATCTTAAAAAATCGACACCATCAACTCTAATTTGCAGGAGGCAATATCGAAGATAGAAGCCGATGTAAAATCGCGAGTAGACGATGTTGAGACATCATTCAAGACACGACCAGCCCTCTATGGTACACCTATGAACATACAGAATGATTTGCCTAACAGCATGAAAAGAATACGTTCACATCTGAACAAAGGAGGGTATGAACTGAGAATAGAAAAAGATGTGTACATAACGGTAAAAGGAATCGACCTTGTCTTGGAGCAGAAAATGCCTAGTGAACCACAAACCACATGGAAGCGTGTGGATGTACCCATACCTGAACACCTTAGACAATATTGATAAAGCCCACTGACTCAAAATATCCATAGCATAATATAGTATTCTACAACTATATTCAATATGCCTTATGAAATGATATATTATCAACAGTAGTGCCATTGAACAGTTGTGTTATATAAATGTTCTCTGTGAATAATAACCATATTTCAATGCTGAGAAATACGTAGTCTATTACAATACCATTTATTAACTTCCAGCATCAGCTGCAAGACTATTTTTTGAAAACGAAGAAATATTATATCATAATTTCATCAAATAGGATGGTGAATTATATAATATAGATGCACTGAGACAAAGCTATAAAAAAAATATCTGAAAGTACTGCACTATAGTATTATATGTATGAGTGCATGTTCATGTGCAGGCATGCATACATTCATGTTGTATGTATATGCATGTGTGTGTAGTGTGTATGTGTCTTTTTCATGGATATGTGTGCATGTATGTATATATGTGCACTATGTTTATGCATGTATCTATACATGTGCATGTATATGGATGTATGTGTCTGTATATGTGTAAATGCTTACATGAAATTATATACATGTGTATGTTAATGTGTTAATCTTTGTGTATGGGGTTGTGTACATCCATGCCTGTATTCATATGACTATCACTAATATTGAAAATATAGACACAGATAGTTTTGTAAACCAATATTCACATGTAAGAAATTGCTTTTTTTTTTACCAATAATTTACCATTCTTTTCACTTAGATACACCATGCTCTATACACGCAAATTATTTCAGAATGTCAGAAAAAAATATATATTACAACATAATAAAATTAAATAACTTTATCACACAAGAATGAAACAAACCCTTAGATTTAGCATACTGAATGTACCAATTTATCAATCAATGATTAACACATAAAACTGATATACTTAAAATCTATGAAAAGCTTTTCTGTTACCATATCATTAATATCTCATAGACTATGCTCCTATTTTGATTATTTGTGAGTTCAGCATGGTACTTATTTTCATGCAAATACCTTATCTTTGTTTGAACATATAATTACATTTCTAATAGTTCATCACTTGAGTTCATAGTCTGAACTATATATATGTTCAACATGACATTTATGTTCATGAACATACTCTATCTTTGGTTTAAACATACTGCAATATTACTCATATTTTCATCACTGAAGTTCACACTTTGAACTATTTATATTTTCAGCATGGCATTTATTTTTATGTAAATACTTATCTTTATTTTGAACATATTATTGTCATATCACTCATATTTCATCACTTAAGTTCATAGTTTGAACCATATATATTTTCAGCATGACACTCATTTTCATGCAAATCCTTATCTTTGGTTTGAACATATTGCTATATTACTCATATTTCATCACTTTAGTTCATAGTTTGGACTGTTATATATTTTCAGCATGGCATTCATTTACATGCAAATATTTTATATTTGATTTGAACATATTTTGTTTATCATAGTTTGGGCTGTTTATACTTTCAGCATATTTATTTCTATGCAAATGCTATATATTTGATGTAAACATAAAACCAAATATTTGGACTCTCCTACTAGTCACCGTGCACACAACTCTGATTATAATAATATATGACTAAAAGAACACATTAATAACGACAAAACGTAAATAACTTTAATGTTCACTTAAACAATTTAAAATAAGATGTATATACTTTAACCTGTAAAAATCACAATAACAACAATAATTTACAGTGAAACAAAGTAGCCATATAACAAATGAAGGAATAATATTAATAAAAACTAATTGTTGGAAAAGCAGCAAGTAAAAGTAAAATAACACTATAACCTGTTTTCAATTTATAAACATGTAAGGTGGCCGAATCTAAATGTAACCAGAGATGACACAATGAAATAGACAAGCAAATTGCACGTGCGACTAGTGCACGTGACGCTGTCAGCAAGAAACAATGACACCGCGCTATCGCCTTAGAGATCAACTCCCGACAGTCCGGCACATGTCCGTCCTTACACAGGCCCAAACACTTACAACACTCAGGATTAAACATTTACAGGAACTCCAACCGAACAAATGAAGGTAAATCTTTATGATAATATCCACCCGTTTACTCCATCTACTCTCTATCTCCTTTCACTCTCTTTTCATAAAACAAGTCTCCATGCACACAATAAAAAAACAAAATCTGAAACAGAATCAATATTACACTTATTTCATGAATGTAAAATCATTGAGATTATCTGGAAAGACATCGTTAAGTGGATATATGTAAAAACTGGAACGACAATAATATTCTCTAGCAAAAACATAATTTTAAGATATCCCGAAAAGAGAAACTATATTCTAAACTTAATCATATCAGTTGTAAAATATAACATATACAAAATGAAACAAGGGGATAAAATACCAAACTTGAATCACATTAAGAAGATATCAAAACAGCATACAATATTGACCGCTATAACGCCTACTCAGAGTGTAAATATGATAATTTTAGAAAATTCTGGTCCATATGTCATAATCTTTTCTGAATATACTGATCACTATGTTTGCCAACTGGCTTTTTTCATTAACCTGATTGTTAAAATGTTTTCAAACTCTGTATTTACCTTTATAGTATATGTATTCAACATGTGTATGTATTGAACTGTTTAAATGAACTCTAATGTTGGAGATTAAAAAATAAATAAAATTTAAAAAAAAAAAAGTGTGAAGACGCCCACCCCAGCTTAGGGTTAAGGTGCGTCCCGACCAATGGCGACAGAAGATGCCATATTCTGTTGTTAGGCGAACACCTGGGGACCCAACCTTGACACGCCTGCCAAGTCCTCCGTAGAGATTCCCGTAGGTAGTGGTCAGAGAACACCAACCTCGACTTCCAAAAACATCTGGCTAGCATGTCCGACAAGGCGATGTTACAATTAAAAGCCATCCTGGCTGACACTTCTCTAATCTCGTGTGGATTAGAGCAAAATGGAGGAGGGAACTCTGCCGCCTTGTAGGCGTTGATTACTGCTGACCGCAGATAAACCCCAAATGCCCGTCTGTCAAGCTGCTTGACGCCACGTGGTGAGTGGGGCAGACAAATTCGAAGCCCTCTTGTCGATCCCCTTCGTCCGGGAGAGCAAAAGGAAAGGTCTGCGACCTCTGGCGAGTCGGCTTCGGGAGCTAATATTAATCAGAAAGGCCCTCCCTCTCTCGTCGTGAAGATTGAGAACCTGTGGATTCTCGTGTGCGCAACAGCTTGGGTTGCTCCGGAGCAGATCCCACAAAAGGGGGATTGGAGTTGGCTTCTGCAGAGCGAGCCTATGCAGGGGAACGAACCAATGCCGAGCGGGCCACCAAGGGGCTATGATGTGGAGTCTGATGGTGAGAGTGATCTGTAGCTTTGTTACCATTTAAGAGAGATGGCCAGCCGCGGTAAAGCATAGGCGTCCATTCCCTTCCCCTCTAACGAGAGAGCGTCTAAACCCCAGGCTCCCAGGTCGGGAACCACTAACACATACGTCGGTAGTTGAAATTGAGCTTTGTCGGCACAAAGACTGAAGCACTCGAGGATGCAGCCCGAACAGACGAAGTGCAGGCTGGAGCAGAGAATCCGCCTGGTTTAGCCCTGGCGATTGATTGTCCAGGCCGCGAGCTGTCCGTGATGTGACTGTCCCTCTGAGCTTGTGACCACACACCCGCAATCTGGTCCCATCCCAGGTCGCGTCTACGAAGAGGTGAAGAGATGCGGGGGTGGTCTCAGAGGGATGCGTGAGTAGACATTGTCCTCCACCCGCCACCAAGCCAGGAAACCAAGGAGGTCCGGCGGGAGCCGGATAGCGTGAGAGCAGTAAACTTCCCTGACGTGGGTGTTCAGTCTGCTCCTGACCGTCAGGTCCTGAGAGGAGGTCAGGAGACCCAACACCCGCTGCCACTGTGTCAGTGACAACGCGAATTGTAGGGCCTAGTCAATTAGGTAAGCGAGCCTCTCCATCCGCTCCTTGGGAAAGAATGCTTTTGAACAGGCGGGAGTCCACGATGGCTCCGAGAAACGTGAGATGTGTGGCCGGTACTTGATCAGACTAAGTTTATGAGCCACCCCAGACGCCTGAACAACAGGGTAACAAAGTCGTGTTCCTCCCCAAGAATGGAGGGCAAATGGTCGTGAGCGAACCCATCGTCCAGGTACATCATGAACTGCACCTGATGAACGTGCAGGTATTGGACGATGGGCTGGTTCAATCTCATGAACAGTCATGGGGTGGAGGAGATCCTGAAGGTTAGAACCTCCCATTCAAAATGCCTCCCGTTCAAGATGAATCGGAGGTACCTGCGGTTTGACGTGAAGATTGGAAATTGCAGGTACGCATCCAGGAGGTCGAACGACACCATACTATAAGCCACCTGACCAAGAACCATGAACAGGCTGTATAAAATAAATGGGATTTTGTTCCAATCAGCAAAAACATGTATTTCAACAGTACTTATCACATTTACAATCAATCGATAAGGAATATTTTGAATTAGGAACAGATCCCTTATGAAGCTCTATGACTAGAAGTCAAAAGCAGAGTGACAAACTTTGTTTTAATCGCTGCTTATAAAGGGTTCCGCAGGGTCACGTGATGCAAATCAGCCAATCATGCAACTTGTTACAAGTCAAGCAAACAATGAGACGTCAAGAAGATGGTAAATTTCAATGACATGAACAAATGTGACAAACCTGCCCCGAGCGGATCCTTACACATCATAAGATTATCTATCAGATGCATTTTACAAAACAACAATATATGAAGAATTTATTGAGAAATGTACAAATCAAGGATCATCAATGGGAATTAACATGGGGAGGAATATTCTGAATTCATCTCAGTCGAAATATGTTGATAACTCGTTAATTACGAAGGGGCATACTCTGCCGTGAGCGGAATTGAAGGGGCAGCAAACAAAAATAACATAAATTGAAAGGGGCAAGGTTCTCTCAGCTTAATTTTTCCGAAAGAATTGCCCTCGGGCATGAAAACAATAACATAGATCTTGCAGTCACAAATAAATATTAATTGTGATGTTCAAAATGCTTCATCAATTTCATAAATACAGTTGTAAGATAATTATCTGATGTGAATAAACATGACCATGAACATCCGGTCAAAACAGCCTCCAACTTTACAAACAAAATGGCCGCTGCCGATAACTTTTATAGAACAGCGAGAGAGACAATGTCACACTATAAACATTCTAAATCCTAAAATAATTTGAACAGATGTGGTACCAAATAAGTAAAACTTCCACTTCCACTTTACTGATAATGTTTACATGCTGATAGATATTGTTTACCAAGCTGACAGACAGCTGTATGCATATAAGTCATGTGTTGACGTTTCGAAAATAGCATGTCAATTGGACATCGGCATGTGGCCATTACAATACTGTCTAAGGGCTCCAGCGACCACATTACTAATGGAATTCAATAGTCAAGAGTCGTATGTCTGGAGGAGTTGAATGTCGTGTATCAGCCGCCATTTGTTCGAGTCCCGTTTGGGTCTGATGAAAACCAGCGTCAGATCTGAGAGGGGGATTTCCTCCACCATCTCCTTGGAGAGGAGGATCTCCACCTGCTCCCGCACCAAAATTGATGTTGCCGCTAAGCGGGAGTCTCGCGAGGCATCACAGTCTTCATTTTGACCTCCCGAGACTCTGGGGTGCCATCCGCCGCCCTCAACCCCTTGCGTATGTCCTCGCAACCTGGTCACTCCAGGGTAGATACAAGCGGCCGATAAGATGACGTCATTCATACCGCTTGCCACCGCCACAAACCCTCGATAGAGAACTGCAGAACTCTCCCCAATACCCGCCTCCTTAGCAAAGGTAGCCATAGCCTGACAGGCGTTGATCAGGTAATTGCTCACGCCCATGATCGAACGTGCCTCCTTGTCCAGATGCACGAGGCAAGCGTCCGACACCCTGTGAGGAATGGCGGGAGAGGTCCCGTGTCCAGCGAGGGAGGTGTCAGAGGTATGGGGAGTCAGCCACTGGTAGCGCGGATTGCTGTCTGTCCATAAGGACAGGGAGCGATAACAGTATGCAGGGAACGGCAGACTAACCAGGCTCATGAAGGTCCTATGCCCTGACACAAGAAACCTGTGAGGAGGCAAGGCCTTGTGAGTTAGGCTACGGGTGGTCGGTTTCCAAAATGACTCACGGCGAGCGTGATCGGGTAGGTGGTGGATGAGTCGGGCGAGATCTCTCTTAGCTCCACCCCGGCAAACTCCGCGATTGCCTCCAGACTTGAGCCTGCATCAGGTGCCGAGTTCACGTCGTCCTCAGCAAAGAGGTCCTCCTCCCCCGGAAAACCCTAATGAGAGGCGGATAGCTCGGGTTGATGAACTCCCGATCTGGGGAGACGGCTGGGGCCGCCTGACTCTAGTGGCCAAAGTCTGGCGTCTATAAGAACCGACACCATGTCCCCGCCTGCTTGCTCTTGCAAAGAGGAAAGGAACGAACAGAGGAATGTGACTTGTGATAGACAGCCGACCTGATCGGGGTTGTTCTAGACACAAGACTTCGCTCATGAAAATCATCTTAGTTCTCAGGGAACCCCCCAGCTTCTTCCTGGATGACTAAATCAATAGGGTTGGAAGAAGTGGCGCCCCGGCGAGGAACGGCGACCCGGAGAGAGTTACGAGGAGAGGGAAGACCAAGGCGATCTGTCCCTAGCGGGGGATGGATCAGCCTTTCTCAGCCTAGAAGAGGCAGAGTCCATCTCGTTCTTGCCAATGGTCGCGACGTGACAAGCGAAAGCCTGCTCAGAGAGTTGGGCACATTCTGTACATCTGTCATTTGCCAGACAGATGCCCTTGCACAGACGACACACCGAGCGTGGATCTGCAAAAGGCCCGGGCGGAGCCATAATCCTCTAGAGTGAATTCACTGATAACTCGTCGCGAGTGTGAGCAAGGCGGAGGCCGTACACCAAAGGAAGAACTCAAGACCCATGAAGGTTAGCGAGTCAATACTCACACGCAAGCGAGTTCTCACAATACCAGCAACCAAACCCGACCAAAAACTCAACAATTTAGCGATAATTAGCTCAACTGTTTGGTCAGGAAAGGACATTAAGGAACCTAGAATAAAAACTATGAGCTATGAGGAACAATGGAATATTTAATATACTCGAAACACAGCGTAGAAGTCGAAAGAAAACACACGCATGACTGTATGCTCGCACAACAAATAAGGGCATGGTGACGTCACCGATGTCACGTGGTGCGAGCATCACCTATACCGGGTAGCGTCCCTTTGTGATCTGTATTGAGGAACGCTTCAGGGGGAAGTGTTGGACAATGTTGTTTTTTCAAACCTGATAAGTATGTATCGAATGTATGTATGTATCGAAAAAAATGTTATGAAATGATGGTACTGTATGACCAAAATTGGAAAAGAAATTGGGTGACTGATATTAGAGAACTGTTGCACAAAACAGGCTACGGATATGTTTGGTTGAATCAGAAAATTCCATGCTTTGCTAATTTTATCACATCATTTACACAAAGAATGAAAGATATGTATTTACAATCCTGGTCGAAATCTCTACTCCTATCAACTAAATGTTTATTTTACAACCAATGGAAATCGGGTGTATGTTTCGAAGAGTATCTAGCAAATGTTGACGTGAAAAAGTTTCGTATATCTCTCACCCGATTTCGTTGCTCTTCCCATGAATTATTTATTGAAACTGGCAGATACCTAGGTATAGCAAGAGAACAGAGAATATGTACCTTATGTGACCATAATGCTATAGAAAATGAATTACATTTCCTTCTTATCTGCCCTGTGTATAACACTTTACGAACTAAGTACCTAAAACCATACTTTTATAAATACCCAAGCGAAAGAAAATTAATATCACTGTTAAAAGATACTAACACATTATCACTACAGAATCTTGCAATGTACATATATTTCGCAATTGATACAAGAAAACAAATTGTAATAGATCAGAACTTATTATGACTTACTACTCATATGAATTGTTAAAGTACTACAGGCCTGTGGCCTTTTCAGTACTAAAATACAGATTGGATAAGTATTTAAAAATAATAATTTAACTTTAATCAAAAGAATAGTTATATCTACATAGATTAAAGGGCGAGCACACGTGTGAGTCATATTTTCCAAGACAGACATTAGTTTTTACTATGTGCACAATCATATCTTCTATTTTACTTCCCTGTATTCGAAGGTATTTCATGAACATACGTTAACAAAATGGACTCAATCCATGATTATATTAAACATTTAATAATTTCTATTAGCTGAGGCACGATACATTAAGTTAGAAAATCTAAAGACCAAGATATTACTGCTCGTCAAATGAAATTATTAAATGCGAAAGACAACAATACAAAGGAATGTTCATAATTCGAAGAAGGTACATATTTTATGTTGCCTATTAAAGTCATAAAATAGAAATCATTTAAGAGACAGCCTCAATTGAATTCGACAGAAGAGAGACACCCTATTCCCAAAAACGTATTGATTGTAATATAGACAATCTATCAAGAGACACGCCATGTTGAGACACAACACGCCAGGAGAGACTGAATAGTCCTGAACTTCGACAGACACCGGATCCAAAACATATATTAAGAGACATCACTTAAGAGACATTGTAAGGTCACATTTAATACACTAGCTGATGGAAATATAGAGATATTGAGTCATTATTCATCTATGATACACCTATCAGAGTTTCATGACACAAGAGGCTCTGTAATCAGAGACATAATCTCTATTGACAGTGAGACAACACACCTCGAGGTAAACAGTTAATGAATACGCAATGTCCCACACTGACACGAAATAACTACCATGACTACAGTGTATATAGTGTACTCACAAGGGACGTCGTAGTAGAATGTTGAATAGTCGGTCTGTAGGTAATGAATGAAGCCCTGGAAGAACAAATGTATAACGACTTCGACTATGGATTGCTGCACTCCAGTAAACACAACAAGGGTTATACCAGGAAGTATAATTTTTGTGTTAACTGATACCAAGATAATTATAACATGAACAGACGCTCTAACAGTTCCTGTAGTACACGAGGAAACTTCGTAACTGCATGCTCTATTTAACACATCGCATACATTCAGTAAGGGGATACATTGTCACTGTACTATTTACCTAACGCTCCAGAACAATCGAAATAAAAGTACTTTATCAGACGATAAAGGTATAGTTTTTGTGATGACGTAACAATTGAATGACGTTTCCGCTCCCCTCGTAGTGCCCATGGTAACCCAACGAAAGAGGGCAGTTGAAAAGACCGTGTTTTTCTGCAAATGATAATGTCCTAAAACAACGGTAGCGTTGTTATAACAATAATTGAAGGAATGTGTTCTTTTGTATCCGAATTAGTTTTAAATTTTAAGATACATTTGTACTTGAACCAAAACGACGAAATCCGCATTAGGCAACCCCAGGAACCACTATGACGTCACAACAGAACAATGACGTCATAGTCGCTGTTGTCGCACGGTTCGTCAGTTGGCCCTGATCATGGATTATTAATATTAAGGAAGTAAACTCTATTTTTCACACGCGCGTACATTAAATTCTACTTAATGCATTCATGTAACTTGTATTTTATTTCCCCGGCTTAATGGGCGTGAACTGACAGATTTGCTTGAATGAAGAGTGTTAACCATTAAGCTGGATAAATACATTCTCCACCCTAATAGAGACATAGGGGTTTGCATGTCAAGACTAAGACTAATTAATTAAGGAATTAACTTATTGTAGGGTTCATTCTTTACTGTGTTGTCAAATGATGAAATGAAAAGAAAACTTTAGATTGAGACAATTTCAATTCGAAGAAGAGTTGAGTCACCAAAGTCATAACAGGGAAATATATATATATATATAAATATATATATATATATATATATATATATATATATATATATATATATATATATATATATATCATCTTCAAGTGAATTTGAAGCACCAGATGAAACCGTATCCGAGGCATTAGAAAAGAGAACATCTATCAAGAGACACGTAACTTGAGAAAACAACACGGCAAGAGCGACTTACAAGCCTTATTAGTTCTTAACTGTAATAGAGCCACATTATCCATGTATATACCTACATATGAAATACATGTATGAAGATTGTAGAAAACAACGTAATGATGAGACACATGTCCGAACATAGGAAGATTGTAGAAGACAAATGAATCAATAGACACACACTGACAGATAGCTGATAGTCCTTCACCATCGATGAGATACCGTATCAGAGTTTCGAGACACAAGAGGCGCTGTAGGTCAAATTTTGAAAAATCAAATTTCATTAACTTCATTTTCATTAACACCAGGTGAACAAACTTGTCGGTACGCAGCTGGAGAACCATACCTGATTTAGAAAGGTAACGAAAATACAACCTCCAAGCAAGTCAAGACTTTCTTGGACAGAGTACCACAAACAACTACCATGACTACAGTGTATATAGTGTACTCACATACACCATACACCGTACACCATATGCCATACACCATACAGCATATACCATTCACAATACCCCGTACATCATACATCATACATCATGCATCATACATCATACATCATACACCACACCATATGCCATACACCATACGCCATACACCATACACAATATAACATACATTATATACCATACACCGTACACCATACACCGTACACCATACACCGTACACCGTACACCATACACCATACACAATATAAGTTACACGGTGCTTTGACAGGGTGTACGGGACTGTAAGACCCTTGTATGTTCCGTTTTTTCCTGAGGCGCAGCAGAAGGAAATGCGGAATATACAAAGGTATTACAGTCCCGTACACCCTGTCACAACACCGTGTAACGAATTTATTGCTCTTTAGATCCATTATTTGTACTCATTTCACTCATTAGCGATAAAATATAAAGGCTACATAGCTATTTCCGTTTGTGATAAAAAAAAATCCGCACACAGTGAAACAGCGAAACATTGTAAAGTGTTTACCGCTCCATATCAATGGAGATAACTCTGCGACTAAAAAATAAACGATTTTGAGTTTATTATTACCTAAATGATAATAGAGAGACACATGTTTTTATTGAATAAATTTGTTGACGCAAACAAAGTCACATGACCTGTCTTCATGGGTCATACGGATGGTACACCCTGGCACATCCGCCTACACGGTTTCGTATGCATTGGCATTGACCAATCAGAATTCAATAAATGTATCTAAAGTGTAATAATACACCATGCACATACGCTTTTTTTCTGATATACCTACACTTTTTAACAACTGAGAAACAATGCAGTCAATTTTCTAAATTTCCAAATTCTAAGTGATGATACGTACTTTATAAAACGTCAGATTATAAATGAACACATTAGGAACCTGGGATCGAACCCGTATCCTGTTGCTTTCTGGCCGAACGACCTAACCATAACACCACGAAGCCAGTTGAAACTCTGAACATTTTTTCATGACCAAATGAATAAGGTTCTTATAATGCGTGAAATAATATCACAAATTTATGTTTTTCTTTTTATATAAGAATGTAATTTAATTTTGGGTGCAAAATGTCTTAACATACTGAAAGTTGTTTCTGTTTTCTCTAAACTTTGACCATGTTGACATTAGCCAAGCTGTTTATAGCGTTAGCTGTACATTTCAGCAAGATGCACGTACATCTGCGTTGACAATGCCGTCATTGGGCCATATCAATTAGATTTCGAGCCCCAAACATGGGTAACAATACAACGCAACACGGCCTGCGTTGTCACAGACGAGGCCGTATTTGGGTTGTGCGTTTCATGCACAAGCTTGTTTACAGCTGTATTTGTTTAGAAATATCATGAAATAGTATCTGCTTACACTCGACCGTAAATGGGGTATAAGACATCAGGTATAAGGTATAAAATAAACCCATACTTTTCCTAGTGTATCAAATGATACCCTACACTTTTCCGCCTCCGCCTCGTAAGGGCCCCACGGGGAAAAGTATATAGGGTATCATTCGATACACTCGGAAAAGTATGGGTATATCTCTCACTTGTCTACAGGGAAGTTATTTACCAGTAGATACCCATCCAGTGTTTTATTTTATTTCCCTGATACATGCACCCTGAGATTTCCTGTTAAACAGTGTTGTTCGGGCTGTATATAGACATACGTATACCTATAGGTGACCAACGACAATTAGGAATAACATAAGGTATTACAATATTCTTTTGAAATAAATATCATTTTGAGATACGTTTTATTTGAATTTGTAAATGAAATGTGAAGCAGTATCAACGAAAATTTAAACATTTTCTACAAACATTGAAATATGCAAAGCAGGCGTCACACTGTGGCGAATTTAACACAATATGGAAACGAGAATGTGAAAATGTCCGTTAAAAAGGATAGTTAGCGATTGGATGCATCTTGTGGCCGTCGGTAGATGTTCTGGCTCCGGCAGTAACATCGGGATAGCGAACTAACTCATATTATGCCGTCAGATGTCTCCGCAGCGGTTGGACAGCAATGGATAACATAACATCATTGACTTCAACCTTGTTTACCATCGTCATTATCTCTCCGGACTCCCATAACAAGTCATTTCTGAGAAAATGCGTATGTGCAAAGTTTCTCTCTGTTACAATAATAAACGACTTTTCTTTGTATACGTTTTTGTTTAACGAATTAAAGATTTAGTATGAAACGAGCAATCACGAGTTAACACAATGGTTTTAAGTGGAAGGGAGTTTAGTATTTTGTTTATAACTTGCCCATTTATTTACCAATAGCTGATAGAATGATCAAACGGAACAGTATTGTAACACCTTAGGTGACGCGGTATTATAGTAGTTCAAGGACGTATATTTGGATATATTCGTCCTTTAGTAGTTTAATATTGCCGTATAATTTTTCCACTGCAGTCATTCTTAATAAGATTTGAGTAAAAGCTTAATATTTCTGAACATGGCTCTTCAATGAGACCTGCAGTGCAGTACTAACATATCATAGTGACGTCACAGGTTTTGTGACATACTGGTATTGTAAACCGAGCTCTCTCAAAGTTGTACATAGTAAAGACAAGCTCTGTATACATTGGTCATGTGTATCAGATACAATAAGAAAGTCATCAAGGTAGGCTATAACATTAACACAGTATCTTGACCACATAATTCTACACACAGCAGATGTCAGTGTTTGGAAGATTTGCGGGCTCTTAGCGGCACCAAAAGGGAGTTTAGTGTCGTACATATACGTCAAATGTTTGTCCCCAGTAAATTGCCAGTGCAACCCTGTAAAGGTATAGTTTGATGGATGCAGTCCTACAGTCCTGTAAGCTTTGCTAAGATCAACTTTCGCTAGGTAGCAATTCGGGGTAATGAGTTTCAAAGCTGAATTTAGGTCCATGTAGGAACAGGAACAATCAGACGCATATATAGGAGTTGAGGCCCTGACCTTCTGGGTTAGTTGCATCATGAATTAGTCTTACAGATCCATCCTTTTTTGGTATGGCCCCTAACGCACTACAAATCATGGGACGATAGTCTGACAACACATAGTTTCCATGCATTATTTCCTCACATATAACCTAACCACATATATCCCCCGAGAAATTCTGTCGTGAAGAGTCTTGAACCGTTTTGGAAGTCTTACATCAGTGAATTGGCGGTATTAAAGAACAGAATGACACTGCCATATATCTCCGTACAGCTGCCTCGTCATCTCGTGTGAAGCATCACATTATACACCCTTCTGCTCTCCTTACATCGTCGTGTTGCCGTCGTGTGGCTTCTTCATTCTTCAAGCATGGTCTAACGAGGTGACAGCTTCCCTAGTTTACTCCAGGAAACATGTGGAAACACGCATGTGCAACAATTTCAAAATTATAATTAATTTTACCAATTCTTAGACCAGACGTTGATCCAATACTACTACCAGGTTTCCGTTCGCATGTAACATCCGCACGATGGTCCTGTGACATGTCATTGACATCTATAACCCACTGTATGTGTTGATTTCAAAATGATAACTATTTTCATGCTTGGTTAGGCTAAGAGCTGCCTGATGATCTTTCCTGTGTGTTGAAAAAAAAATAGTAAAGTAAACTTAAAAGTACTAATTCACTGGCTCTGGTGTCATAGTTACTAGTTACCCCCCCCCCCCCCACTGAGCTACAAATTATAAAATTTCGGCCCCCCCACTTTTCAAAACGGTGCTACGGGCCTGATGTATATAAAGTGTGTTAAATATTTTTCGTGTCATGAATCATTATAAGAGCTGTATGCTTGTGTAGGAGATGAATATTTAAAATTGGCGCCATTAGATTATATTTTGTTTTGAGTAGCGTATGACAAAATCAAACAAATAATTTTGAATTTTATGTGAATGGATTTACAGATCGTTTCTAAATACGTTATATAAGTCAAGGCGATTTCATGCGTGGAATATATTTAATTAGATGGATAATACAGAACCAAACAGGCACATTGTTATTGATGGACCTCAACTCGACATGGACACAAGTCGCTGTCTACACTATTGAACTTCAATTCCATTTTATACCCTTTATATTCAACGAACTAATGGTTTGGTATCACGCGGGCAAACACGAGTTAAATAGAATATCATTCACGAGGTAATAACATTGTTTCAAGTGAAAGGGAGTTTAGTAATCTGTTCATTAAAAGGTCATTGACCTCAACATTCTTCTCAATCTTCTCTTCATCCCCGCGCTCCTTTACTAGACATTAAATTCGTGGAAACCTGTATTACCTTACTAAACAATGTTCCCTTCTATACGCTTTTTATCAAATCAAGAAAGATTGGCATGAACCGAGCAATCACGATGTAATACAAGAGAGATGATATATATGTATAGACAGAGTATAACTTTAGACAGAGTTAAAGAATATAATCATCTTGGCACAGTCATAGACTCAAAGCTCACCTGCAGCTAATACTGAAATCATCTGTAAGGAATGATTACAGCGGCTGTACATTTAACAATCCACACAACCATACTATCGTTATTTTACAAGTTTATACAAAGTATCATCATTATAACACAGCAAGTAAAATTATAGGACTTAGAATACAACATATTGGCACTATTTACAAGCAGCTGCAAATTGAAAAGAAAGACGTCAAAAAGACCGCGATAAAGCAAGGCGACCATGAATGTTCCATAAATGAAATACTGAAATATTTTTGCTAAACGAATAGGAAACGTTTTACTCTAGTCGTTATCCACACATGGTGTTGAACATGCGCTGATGACTTGCTTTTTTATGGCTAAATTAAGGACACACTGTCTACAAAATAACAGTTCTTAATTTATTTTGGTATTTTGCATCCTACCTCCTTACATCTTCCGCACGCATCGGGCGAGATAAGTAAAACTGCATATATGTATATAATGCATATCTCGCACGATGCGTGCGGAAGATGACCTTCTTAATGCCAAGAAACAAAGGCACGAGGAAGATGATTACATTTATACATGAATGTTAGCAAGTTAAAAAATTAGCTTCCAAAGATACAAACATATGAATAATATACTTAACATGCTGTACATACTGTATAATTAAATACTAATTTTATTATATGTAGAGAGACGACTGATTTGAAAAGTGTAAAAGTACGGTATACAGTCACAAATATTTAAAAGTAAAAAAGGATACAGATCCATATATAATTTCAATAGAAAGAGCACAGTTCAACACACACATACATGTAGATAAGCTGTGTTGACACCAATCATATGTGTTATTTTGTTTATATTATATATAGTTTTATTAAGTATACAACATTAGAATCAACGACAGTACTGCTATTGGACATGGTCAGAAACAAACACTGTCACCTTATTTACATGTGTCTGCAGCTGGTAACTTGAACTTCCTGGTAATATACTCTGTTTACACAAACGTATAACCACATGTAACACGAGACACAAACAATATATGATCAGACAATGTCACCTCTCGTTTGTCAGATTTTGTTTCAAATACTCCATAACCAAATATATCATAAAAGTGTTATTATTGTCCAAAGGGCTGTTTTAGTGTGCTTAATTATCTTGTTCTTCAAGAAAGAAATACTCCGAAGGGTCATTGTTTTTAGTGTCATGTTTGGCATCACTTCCAGCCTGGTCAAATCCATTATAGGCATTACCTACAGTCGCTTCATATGCAGTATTCAAAGGTATGTTACCTTTATCCTGGTTTTCCAGATCAAGCTTATTGTAAGTTTCTTATTTAAGTGGAGACCTGTTGTCTCCAAGACCGTGTTTTTGTTTGTCTCCTGGGAGATCAGTTCCAACCTGACCGAGTCTGTTGTAAGTTTCTTCTTTAGCTGGAGACCCGTTGTCTTCAAGACCGTGTGTTTGTTTGTCTCCTGGGAGATCAGTTCCAACCTGACCGAGACTGTTGTAAGTTTCTTCTTGAGGTGGAGACCCGTTGTCTCCAAGACCGAGTGTCTGTTTGTCCCCTGGGAGATCAGTTCCAACCTGACCGAGTCTGTTGTAAGTTTCTTCTTTAGGTGGAGACCCATTGTCTCCAAGACCGTGTGTTTGTTTGTCTCCTGGGACATCAGTTCCAACCTGACGGAGTCTGTTGTAAGTTTCTTCTTGAGGTGGAGACCCGTTGTCCCAAGGACCGTGTGTCTGTTTGTCCCCTTGGAGATCAGTTCCAACCTGACCGAGTCTGTTGTAAGTTTCTTCTTGAGGTGGAGACCCGTTGTCCCAAGGACCGTGTGTCTGTTTGTCCCCTGGGAGATCAGTTCCAACCTGACGGAGTCTGTTGTAAGTTTCTTCTTGAGGTGGAGACCCGTTGTCCCAAGGACCGTGTGTCTGTTTGTCCCCTGGGAGATCAGTTCCAACCTGACCGAGTGTGTTGAAATTTTCCCCTCCAGCAGTAGCTTCAGTATCTCCATGTCTGTTGATGTGTTCTTGTCCACCTTGTTCTTCAAGAACGAAATAATCCGAGGCTCCTTTGTCTTTAATGTCACCTTCGGGTGAAGACTTGTAGTCTCCAAGTCTGTTGTCTGTTGCTTCATCAGGTACATTTGCTCCAAGTTTATTGCTGCGTTCTTGTTCTTCAAGAACGAAATAATCTGCCGGATCTATATCTTGAGTGTCACCTTCAGCTGAAGAGCTGATGTCTCCAAATCTGTTGTAAGTGTCGCGTCCTGCTTGATTGGTTACATTGTCTCCAAGTCTGTTGTAAGTATCGCGTCCTGCTTGATTAGTTACAGTGTCTCCAAGTCTGTTGTATTGTTCTTGTTCCCCCTGTTCTTCAAGAATGAAATAATCACCTGTAATATTTCGGCTTGGGCCTTCAACTTCTTCAATCCTATCATAATTTGTACCTCGTCTAGGAAGATTCACGTTTCCGTCTCCTAATCTATTGTAATCAGCTTCATTGACATCACTTTTATCCTGGCGTCCACTGGGCGTCTTCTGAAACTGCACTGCAAGCTCGTAATCGGGTTTCCTCCTTTCCAAATGTTCTTCTTTGATGTGTACGTAGTCACCGGCGTCTGGTTTCTTGCTCTGACATTCTGGTATGACCTGATATTCGTGATCGTCTTCATCTAGACTTGACAGTGAAGACATCTTTATTACGTCGGGGACGACCACAGGTTGTGGCTGGAAGAGAGACAGAGAATAAAATCACCTTGTACATTTATAGAAATTATTCTGGCCTCACACTTTCCCACAAACATATGTTGCAATACAGACAGAGAGACTGGTTTCACGAAAACTTTCGTAGTCGTGAACATTGGCAACACATATTATTGTCTTATTTCTATGCATTTATTACTCAATGCACCAACCTAAGGATTAAGTCTCTGAATTAAAATTTAGAAAAAGTATTGAATTAGAAATAAGAATAAGATATCTTGTTTTTCAACCTTATATTTAGTCATTTGGACTTGACCGTTTCGGTTGATATTTCCTTTATCTTTAGTTACATATAAAACTAGTCTTAATCGACGAAAATACACTAACATGGACATGATAAATTCAACTTCTAAAGTACACTAACCTCAGTCACTGACGAACCAGAGTCCGTCTGTCTGGGGTCGGCCTGTTGGCTTCTTCGTCTACAACAACAAACACGTAAGCGTTATGTCTAACGTTGTAGACAGTGGTAAACTATGATATGAGCTTAGATAATATGGAGTTGATTTCATAAATAGTTGATATTATTTTTACTTGTAGATGCACATTGTCCAATTCATTCTCATATACAACATGATGATGAATGCTTTCACCATACTTTTCTTAAGATCTATATTTGAACGATAATATTATTATGAACGTTAACTTTACTTGTCTGATATAGAATTTATTAAAATTATGCTTTTTTTTAAAGCACACGAATTCTCTGCGTTTTCCTGCATACATTTGTATCCAAATAATCTGAAATAAAGCATAGTATCAGTTAGATTGCTTTTCAGAATACAGAACTTGTTTTAGAAGGAGGAAGATTGTCTGGATGACGTTTCGGAGCATATAATCCGAAACGTCGTTTATTTTCACATTAAAGAAGTTGTTATCCAGAAAATCTAATTCTTCTTATGTATGCCACTCCTAAATGCCATTCAAAGACCAGAACTTGTTTTAATAAATGAAATGCATGTATACCGAATTCCAAAATGAATTTTGACCACCTGAAAGATGTAAAATGATTTTTCCCAGGATTGAATTATTGTATGATTGGTCTACCAACCTGCGACGTCTACAGCTCCACCAGACAAGGACGACTACAACAGTGATGACAACTCCGCCCAGTAAACCTCCCACAATGCCTCCAGCTAATGTACCATAGTCAGTTGAGCCGGTAGTCGAGTCGTCACTTAAACCAGCTGTCGAACCTTGAGTGGTCTTTTCTGAAAAATTTAAAAAATATTCAGTATAAGGACATACACACTTGGAAATTAATGAAGCAACACCCTAGTTCGTAAACTGAAATATGGTGAAAACATATATAACATACAAATTTATACCACGAATGTAGGTGACCTCCCACAATGCCTCAAGCTAACGTGCCGGTGGAGCTCTGATCTGCAACATGATCAGATATAGTGAGTTACATGCCACACCACGTTACACCAAAATATGTTAAAAGTTGCTTCCTTTCCTTGGCGATTGAGCAAATATTATGAACGAGCGCTGCATTGATAAAATAATGATAGTAATAACAATTATAGTCGGAAGGGACGATAAACGGATTCAGCGCATAAATGATGCTATTATTTGAAATACAAAGACCTAAGCAATGTTATTGCGCATATTTTAAAACAAGTTGCAGGTTTCTAGCATCTCCCTAGGATTATTGATACCCAGTATGTACATGTCAAATCAAAGAATTGTAAGAAAATAAATATGACGGCTAAACCACGAGAGCTCCAAATTTGTCATGATTTACTTATTTAATCGTATTGTAATTGTGCATCTTTTGCAAAAGGTTTCAAGTCTCTATGTGGATATTAAAAATGTTCCCTTTGTAAAAGTTTCTTTATTATGACCGAAACTGACTGTTCATTGATTTATAAAGACCATAGTTCTGTCTTACTGTCCTAAGTTTTTGAAATATCTCCCTTGAAAGTTTGAGATTTTTGAAAATTGCCAGTCACTGTGAAAAAGGTAATAGGAGTTTGCTAATGCATTTGACTATCGTTAAATCACCAATGCTTCAGCTTCACAATTATACAAGTGTGAGCTCTTAGATGCAAGTATCTTCAGAGGAAAGATTGTCAAAGGTGCATGGGGTCAGAAAATGAAAAAAATGTGACTAAATTAAAATGCCGGCTACACCAAGTGACCTACAGATTCGCCGTGATTTACTCTTTAGCTCATCAGGCCTGAAAGGCCCGATGGGCTTATGGCATGGGATGGCGTCCGTCCATCCGTCCTTCCGTCCGTCCGTCCGTCCGTCCGTCCGTCCGTCCGTCCGTCCGTCTGTAAACTTTTCACTTTTTCGACTTCTTCTCCAGAACCAATAACTCTAGAGAGCTGAAATTTTATGTACAGACTCCTTGGCCAATGGGGATTCTAAATTGTAGATTTGGTGACCCTGTGACCCCAAATAAGGGCCCCTGGGGTCATAACCTTAAAACCTATTTTCATCTTCTTCTCCAGAACCAATGACTCCAGAGAGCTGAAATTTTATGTACAGACTCCTTGGCCAATGGGGATTCTAAATTGTAGATTTGGTGACCCTGTGACCCCAAATAAGGGCCTCACATGCTATTACCTAAAATCCTGTTTTCATCTTTTTCTCCGGAACAAAAAGATCTAGAAGGCTGAGATATTTTATGCAAACTCTTTAGCCAATGGGGATTCAAACTTGTAAATTTGGTGACCCTGTGACCCCAAATATGGGCCACAGCCTAAAAAAACCCTTTGAAAATGAATTTTGAACTGATATTTTATGACACTTCAATCACAATGATTTGAAATATATGTCGACTTTAGATAACAATCTACATTGTGGACATGTTTGTTAAATTGACGAAATCAATGTGAAATGAGAACTATTGAATAGCCTATGAACTGAAAATTGTGACAAGGCATAAAGGACTAAATTGAAGAGGAGTTAAGAATTCTTTTATTTTACATGAGATATGTGAACTGCATATGACTGGTGATGAAATGATAAGATAATATTATTTTCATCTTCTTCTCCAGAACGAAAAGACCTAGAAGGTTGTCATGTTGTGTAAAGAGCCTTTAGCCAATGTAGATTCTAAATTGTAGATTTGGTGACCCAGTGGCCCCAAATAAGGGCCTCGCAGGCCATTACCTAAAATCCTGTTTTCATCCAGAACAAACTAGAAGGAATATTTTGTTCAGAATGTTTAGATGTTTGGATGACAAGGCTTAGAACCGAGATTGTTTAGCCAAGGTGATTCTAAATTGTACTATGTACCATGAGATTCATCACATTGCCTGTTCTCTTTAAGCCTTATACAGTTAGATCAGTGCTGCCAGTGTTTAGTGCAAGCAAGAGTCTATTACATAATTTGGCGGTAAAACACAAAAAACACAGCTGGCTTGTAACCAGAGCCAAGGGGTCAGAATATTGCATAATCTCCTGCGTGTTGACCTTGCTGAGACTCTCTCTCAATTTCAAGAATAAGATTTGTCAGGGTTAGGGATCGTACATTATATTGAGATTATTATTTCTGTCTTCATCATCAAACAAAATAAACTCTGATGAGCTACAGAGCCTATGGCTCTATTTTTTGGTTTGCATTGGTATTGTGCATCTTCAAGTTTTCTCTTAGAACATTTTGAAAATTTTACCTATGTTTAGAATGGACTTAGATTCGAACTGTACCTCTAATGACTGGGCCGATTGGTCCCAAAAGCTTCACAATCATCTATCAGCATGTTAAATTGGGTGTATTAGCTTCAGCCGTTTTGGCTGAATCTTGCGGACAAATATCGTGAAATGATAAAAATAAACACATCACATCAGGAAAAACAATCTGATGACATACCTTTGGCAGCTATGTTTTATCTATGAGGCGTATATTTACAATATAATAACTTGTCACTTATAACTTGTCTTACCATTTCTTAAAGGGGCAGTAGCACGTTTTTTCGCCCAAATAAGTTGATGAAATGTATTTGAAAAATAATTTCACCAATAGTAAAACATCCTTCTCTCTTCGGAAAATAAAGTTTAAAATGAGTGTACATGTTTCGGTAAAGCCATGGGAATCGTTTTTGTAATACAAAATAATAAATTGTGTTCACAATAAAATGGCCGCCATGCAGTTTTTGCTTTATACGCAACATAGTTTTGACCACTACAGATAATTGGTTTGTGTAATAAGATGTTTTACCCTCTAAAGTAAGTTTAAATGACATAAACTATCATTATAAATAGGAAATTTGAAAACATAAATTTTGCAAAAAACGTGCTACTGCCCCTTTAAGGTCTCATGTGAAGCACTGAAGCTTGTCGTTTCCTTACTTGTAGGATTGGAATCCGCTGACAGTGAGGAAGTGGTGGTTTTACGTCCTTCTGTGAAATATCTAGTCAGTGATCAATTTGGTCTAACATAAATCATATATTTCCTCTTATACTCATTCAATGTAGTTGTGATGAATTTGTTCTCATTTAGTCTTGGCCTTGTGTAAATAAAGCTTTACGTATTAGACTAGAACAGGAATAACATTCAGAAATAGTTAGATTTAAATGGACGTTTTGAGGGAAGTTCAGTTAAATAATGCGGTACACTTCAGGTATACATGTTTACATTACTTGAGGTATGCACAGTCTGCGATGTTAATATTACCATTAACTTCCATACATATATATGAGATGAGAGCACAATGAAATAGATGAAAATGGCTACATACAGTAATCTTTCCCAAATGTTCGACTACGGTTTTCCGGAGAAATATACGAGTAGTTCACTGTTAGTTTCTTCCTTAAAGCAAACATATGACATTCTAATCATCGTAATTTGCAATTAACCTTGTGCTGTTTATTTTACTGGTTGTGATTTTGAATATTTTTCCTCGGTAAATGATATCTGTATATCAATAACACATCATACCAGTTTTTCCTTTGTCGTGCGTAGTACCGGTAGTGGTGGTGGTGAATTGTCTTGTGCTGTAAAACATAAGTGGTTTGGATTACTTTATTTTGTAGTCTCATTGATGTTTTTCAGCTCATGATCTGTTAATTTAAAAATAATTTATCAAACGAGAAGATTATATGATGCTGGAATGTTGATGTTGTTGAAGATGATATAATTTCCTTCTTGTATATTCAGCATATGATACTATACGTTAAATATATATTTTTTACATACTATCAGGTTTGAAAAACCAACATTGCCCAACGCTTCCCCCTGAAGCGTTCCTCAACATAGATCACACACAATAAAAAGCGTCTTTCGCCTTTTTACGCTGCGTGCCTCGTGAGTTGTGTTAGTATGTGAGGGTATGCCTTGCAAGCGTCCGCCTTGAGGCGGGTTTCCTTGCGAGTGAGTGTTACTCTCGCTAGCTTTGTATTTGAGGGTCAGCGTCTTGCTACGCTGCGTGCCTCGTGAGTTGTGTAAGCATGTGAGGGTACGCCTTACGAGCATACGCCTCAGGGCGCGTTTCCTTGCGGGTGAGTGTTACTCTCGCTAGATTTCTATTTGAGGGTCAGCGTCTTGCTACGCTGCCTGCCTCATGAGTTGTTTAAACAAGTGAGGGTATCCCTTGCGAGCGTCCGCCTCGGGGCGGGTTGCCTTGAGAGTGAGTGTTACTCTCGCTAGCTTTCTATTTGAGGGTCAGCGTCTCGCTACGCTAGCTGCCTCGTGAGTTGTGTTAGCATGTGAGGGTACGCCTTGCGAGCGTCCGCCTCAGGGCGGGTTTTCTTGCGTGTGAGTGTTACTCTCGCTAGATTTCTATTTGAGGGTCAGCGTCTTGCTACGCTGCCTGCCTCATGAGTTGTTTAAACAAGTGAGGGTATCCCTTGCGAGCGTCCGCCTCGGGGCGGGTTGCCTTGAGAGTGAGTGTTACTCTCGCTAGCTTTCTATTTGAGGGTCAGCGTCTCGCTACGCTGCCTGCCTCGTGAGTTGTGTTAGCATGTGAGGGTACGCCTTGCGAGCGTCCGCCTCAGGGCGGGTTTTCTTGCGTGTGAGTGTTACTCTCGCTAGATTTCTATTTGAGGGTCAGCGTCTTGCTACGCTGCCTGCCTCATGAGTTGTGTAAACAAATGAGGGTATCCCTTTCGAGCGTCCGCCTCGGGGCGGGTTGCCTTGAGAGTGGGTGTTACTCTCGCTATCTTTATATTTGAGGGTCAGCGTCTTGGTACGCTAGCTGCCTCGTGAGTTGTGTTAGCATGTGAGGGTACGCCTTGCGAGCGTCCGCCTCAGGGCGGGTTTTCTTGCGTGTGAGTGTTACTCTCGCTAGATTTCTATTTGAGGGTCAGCGTCTTGCTACGCTGCCTGCCTCATGAGTTGTTTAAACAAATGAGGGTATCCCTTTCGAGCGTCCGCCTCGGGGCGGGTTGCCTTGAGAGTGAGTGTTACTCTTGCTATCTTTATATTTGAGGGTCAGCGTCTCGCTACGCTAGCTGCCTCGTGAGTTGTGTTAGCATGTGAGGGTACGCCTTGCGAGCGTCCGCCTCAGGGCGGGTTTTCTTGCGTGTGAGTGTTACTCTCGCTAGATTTCTATTTGAGGGTCAGCGTCTTGCTACGCTGCCTGCCTCATGAGTTGTTTAAACAAATGAGGGTATCCCTTTCGAGCGTCCGCCTCGGGGCGGGTTGCCTTGAGAGTGGGTGTTACTCTTGCTATCTTTATATTTGAGGGTCAGCGTCTTGGTACGCTGCCTGCCTCGTGAGTTGTGTAAGCATGTGAGGGTACGCCTTGCGAGCGTCTGCCTCGGGGTGGGTTGCCTTGCGAGTGAGTGTCAGGGTCAGCGTCTCGCTACGCTGCCTGCCTTGTGAGTTGTGTTAGCATGTGAGGGTACACTTTGCAAGCGTCCACCTATGGGCGGGTTGCCTTGCGAGTGAGTGTTACTCTCGCTAGCTTTCTATTTGAGGGTCAGCGTCTCGCTACGCTGCCTGCCTCATGAGTCGTGTTAGCATGTGAGATTACGCCTTGCAAGCGTCCGCCTCGGGCGGGTTTCCTTGCAAGTGAGTGTTACTCTCGCTAGCTTTCTATTTGAGGGTCAGCGTCTTGCTACGCTGCCTGCCTCATGAGTTGTGAAAGCAAGTGAGGGTATGCCTTGCGAGCGTCCACTTCGGGGCGGGTTTCCTTGCGAGAAAGTGTTACTCTCGCTAGCTTTCTATCTGAGGGTCAGCGTCTCGCTACGCTGCCTGCCTCGTGAGTTGTGTTAGCATGTGAGGGTATGCCTTGCGAGCGTCCGCCTCGGGGCGGGTTGCCTTTTTAGTGAGTGTTACTCTCACTAGCTTTCTATTTGAGGGTCAGCGTCTTGCTACGCTGCCTGCCTCATGAGTTGTGAAAGCAAGTGAGGGTACGCTTTGCGAGCATCCGCCTATGGGCGGGTTGCCTTGCGAGTGAGTGTTACTCTCGCTAGCTTTCTATTTGAGGGTCAGCGTCTTGCTACGCTGCCTGCCTCATGAGTTGTGTAAGCAAGTGAGGGTATACCTTGCGAGCGTCCGCCTCGGGGCAGGTTGCCTTGCGAGTGAGTGTTACTCTCGCGAGCTTTCTATTTGAGGGTCAGCATCTTGCTACGCTTGCCTCGTGAGTTGTGTAAGCAAGTGAGCGTACGGCTTACGAGCGTCTGCCTCTCGGGTGGGTTGCCTTGCGAGTGAGTGTTACTCTCACTAGCTTTCAACTTGTTGGTCAGCGTCTCGCTATGCGGCCTGCCTAGTGAGTTGCGTCAGTATGTGATGATACGCCATGTGAGCCTTCGCCTCTGGGCGGGTTGCCTTGCGAGTGAGTTTTATTCTCGCAAGCCTCAACTTGGAGTTCAGCGTCTCGCTATGCGACCTTCCTCATGAGTAGTGTTAGCCTGTAGGGTATACCTTGCGAGCGTCCGCCTCTGGGGCGGGTTGACTTGCAAGTCTCACATTTCTATGCGGCCTGCCTAGTGAGTTGCGTAAGTATGTGACGGTACGCCTTGCGAGTGTCCGCCTCTGGGGTGGGTTGACTTGCTAGTGATAGTTACTCTCACTAGCCTTCATTTTGCAGGCGCCTTACCACGAGGGTCAGCGTCCAGCTATGCGAGTCACCTTGTGGGTTGATCGTGGGTTGTGTTAGTGTTTGAGGGTTCGCCTTGCGAGCATCCACTTCTAGGGCGGATTGCCTTGGCAGCGTTACTCTCGCTATAATTGATCTTGCAACCTACCTACCATGAAGGTTAGCGTTTTGCTCCGCCGGGCGCCTCGTTGTTTGATTGCAAGTTGTGTAGGCAAAGTAGGGTACGGCTCGCCTTGGCGGGCTCCCTTGCGAGCTAAGGTTGCTCTTTCTTACCTTCTCTTTGCTTCTTGTAGGTTGATCGCTATATGTGCTAGTGTGTGAGTGTACACTCTGCGCCTTGCGAGCCTTAGGGGCTGGATGGTTTGCAGAGTTGCGTAACGCCCTCCGTCTAAGGTACTAGCTTCTCCTCTGGTTGCACTCGTTTGCGGGGACTCCCGCCCTCCTCTTTGCAGATGGGTCGTCAGTTGATGCTCGGTTCTTATGCCCTCGCCTTTGCTGCCTCTTGCCGTCGGGACAGTTCCGCAGTCAGCTCTCAAAGACACCCTCTCAGTGTGCCGTCTTTGCAAGGCCATCTGTCCCTTCTGTTGACAGATGCGTTAGGTTTGCCACGCTCTAAGATCGCAAATGTGAGAAGGACGCTGCTCCTCTTAGAGGAGGCAGGCGTACCCGTCACCTGCCGTGGGAGAGGTCATCTAGGCTTCCGTCTCCTTCATATATCTTCTAGCGAAGCTACGTCACTCTGCGTCTCGTGCACATTCGGCGGGCAGCAGACTGTCTAAGCGCAGATTCGCCTGTCTATAGGGATACGGTGTCTGCCAGAGTTGGGCCTTAGGTGTAGCGGCCAGGGGGGCGCAGCTCTTCTCGTTCTTCCTCGGGAAGTCATAAGAGGAGATTGAAGGCAGAGAAGGTTGGACGAGTAGGTCTTGGCGTAGCTTCTCTCGTCAATAATGGACATGGTGTCAGCTGTTATTGATGCAAAGCTGGGGAATCAAGAGTCAGGAGATACTCGTGGGGTCTCACCCCTCGCAACTGCGCGCATCTCACAGAGTGATCCTCGCCAGTTTGAGTACTCTCCTGTGCGAGTTCTTGCCCTCGACCAGCCCGCCTATTACTAGGGAAGGAGGAGTACGATGCGGACTGAGGTTGGTCTCCAAGGAGGAGGCAGCGGTGAACCACACTGAGGTCTGACCTCAGGGTTCTACTCCCCTGTGGTTGTCAGGCCAAACACTCACCCCGACCAAACGGGGCATTCTCGGTGTTCAACAGGACTTCGTTATCCGGCAGTTCATGCGTCCAGGTTGGCTCAAATTTGGACAAATTGGACCTAGTACCGACTACGGATAGTCTCGCTATTTTCGCGGACAGGATCCTTACCAACTTGCTTACACTGCGCCAGTGGTAGCAGATGTTGGGTACTCTCTGCTTGCAGCACGCATCCCTCTAAGACCCCCTCCAGCATACCTGGATCTCTTCGCGGACGCGTGCACTCAGGGGTCAGACTGTTGGGTCGCAGCCTGGATAACCAATTGTCAAGGCTAGAGCAGATGGATGTCCTTCATCAGCTCTGTTTGAGCTGGTAGACAGCGTCCGATGATCCGGATTCTATGGGCCATGAACGTCCTAGCAGACGCTCTCTCTCTCTCACCAAGACAGCCCTCCCCTCTCTTACCCCACAACCTCAAGTGGTTCGGCTGTTGTGCCAATATTTCTACAGGCCTCTGATAGACCTGCTCTATTGCCAGCTGTCGTCGCATGTGTCGCCGGCCCTGACCCAGGAGCCTTGGCCTTGGACATGCTCTTGTTAGCATAGGAGGCGATGAATGCCTAATGGTTTTCCGCCGCCAGACATCCTATCTCGGATGGTAGTGGTGCTACAGAGCACTCGCGTCATCAGACCCTTTGTCATAGCCCCATGGCGGGCCGCTCATATTTCCCCTACGCAACCTCGCTCTGCGGGGACCGACACTGACCCTCCGAGCAGTCGTGCACATGGAAGCACTCAGGCTCTCAACCTGCTCGCTTGGATTGTCTGGGTCTGAACGCCCACAAGCCAGGAAGCTCTACAACTTCGAGTGGCGAGTTGTTGCTATATGTGCCGAGAGCAGGGCACTTGGTGCTCGTGGGGAACGAAAGTGGCCACTCAATAAAAGCCAATTTGGCCGTGATCATATTGATTATCCGCAAATGATTTCCCGGATTCGATATCTCAGTTCTGAAGAGACAGGTCAATGGTCAACGTGAGTCTAGATCTCCAGGTTGGGACCTGGCGCTGGTCCTCATTCGTGTTGACTTAAATGCGATCCTCTGTTGGAGATTAGTTTCCATCGTCTCACTGTAAGATGACCCTTGTGGCCTCAATGACCTCGGTCGCGAGCTATTGGGTCCAGCGTCAAGTCAGAGGGTCCGCAAGGTTGGCCGGAATCCAAACCTGCGCTTCCTACCTCGCACAGCTGGGTGTTTGACAGCAAGGCATTTGGTTTATCTGCGGTCAGCAGTCATCGGCGCCTCCAATATCATATCATTACAGCTATCTTTTCGCATAATAAGACATTTATTATAAACACAGTTGAATAAACATGTGGAGTTTATGACTTACATTTCTTTGCATGGAAGGGGCTTTGGAGACGTGGTAACGGCTGATTGGACATCGGCAACGACTAATGAACCTTAAAGGAGAGATTTGCTATATTAAAACATTTATACAATTTGCGTCCTTTTGAACACCCTTGATATACAGATCTTTGAGGCTATTTAGCAATGATAACAAAATTCATGAATAATTTATCAGAACTATATAATTAAAATCGATATTGAAAAAAAACGTTCGAAGTTATAAAACGCCAGAAACGTTCTTGCAAATATACTATGCAAAAATGAAACGCATAGCTGATTATTTCCCATATAAGTGAGTTTTTAAAACGAAAAATGCCAAAAAAGTAAATAAAAACACAGTGAATAAAACACACATAAGGATTGTGACAATTGTTGATGTTCGAATAATCTGATTTTACTTACATAATATCGACTTTTAACGCATTTTTCACAAACATCGAAAACACATCGTCAAAACTAACCATAGGCATTATGCATGTGTGTATTATGACAAACATGCAGCCACTCTCAATTTCTATATAACAAACGTTATAACTTACATATTGTCATTAGATTTCTATCATTTGAAGAGTAAATCAACATGTCACATGTCGAAACTTCGTCATTGGCAGATTACGATAAAAACGAGGTCAAACAAGCGGGAGTTAAGCTTCATTCAGTACGCCTCTGATAGATGTTATGTACCAAAAGGTTGAATACATTAGAAATCCATGCCGTTAAGATAGTGAACATACATGTATGTAACATTATTTAAAGTCATATCAGTTAAACCAACACCTTCATAGTCATGCACCAACCTCTAGCACTGACTGTACTCAGCTGGACGACAGCTCAGCTAATTGACCAGTGTGACCTCGACGAACTCGAGGTCCAAATACTGGTAGTTAAGCTATTCATGTATTGAGTACAACTCTAATAGTTGTAAGATGGCACAGCCCCCAAAGTACAGAGATGTGTATAGATGCAGAATGTGAGATCCCAAATGATCCCGATTTCACATTTGTTCACGATCTCACTCATCATAGATGCCATTGTTCACTATCTCACTCATCATAGAAGCCATTGTTCACTATCTCACTCATCATAGATGCCATTGTTCACTATCTCACTCATCATAGATGCCATTGTTCACTATCTCACTCATCATAGATGCCATTGTTCACTATCTCACTCATCATAGATGCCATTGTTCACTATCTCACTCATCATAGATGCCATTGTACACTATCTCACTCATCATAGATGCCATTGTTCACTATCTCACTCATCATAGATGCCATTGTTCACTATCTCACTCATCATAGATGCCATTGTACACTATCTCACTCATCATAGATGCCATTGTTCACTATCTCACTCATCATAGATGCCATTGTACACTATCTCACTCATCATAGATGCCATTGTTCACTATCTCACTCATCATAGATGCCATTGTTCACTATCTCACCCATCATAGATGCCATTGTACACTATCTCACTCATCATAGATGCCATTGTTCACTATCTCACTCATCATAGATGCCATTGTTCACTATCTCACTCATCATAGATGCCATTGTACACTATCTCACTCATCATAGATGCCATTGTACACTATCTCACTCATCATAGATGCCATTGTACACTATCTCACTCATCATAGATGCCATTGTACACTATCTCACTCATCATAGATGCCATTGTTCACTATCTCACTCATCATAGATGCCATTGTACACTATCTCACTCATCATAGATGCCATTGTACACTATCTCACTCATCATAGATGCCATTGTTCACTATCTCACTCATCATAGATGCCATTGTACACTATCTCACTCATCATAGATGCCATTGTACACTATCTCACTCATCATAGATGCCATTGTTCACTATCTCACTCATCATAGATGCCATTGTACACTATCTCACTCATCATAGATGCCATTGTTCACTATCTCACTCATCATAGATGCAATTGATTTTGTCATGTTTAGTGAAACCTATTCATTAGAATATACTGTCAATTCAGAACAAACCAATCACACATTGAACATTACCCAGCTATGTGTTTCGTATTTGGAATAGCATATTTAAATTTAGTTTTGCGTTCGTGTAGAAATGCAATTTATGTTATTCAAGGTAAGGTATGTCGATTTAAATTAAGTTAAGACTATTGTATAGGTCAGTAAGTTCTATTGTTTAATCCCCAATTTGAAACAATACGACTTACTGCCCCGAGTGGAGGTAAAACCACAAAAAAGCTCGTACCACGATAATGGCTATATGATTCAATTCCTAATCCCTGGCGTAGGGATGATTTTGATGAGACTGTATTAATAAGTCATATATAGTACTGAAAACAAGTTAAGGGTCAAACCTACATTTCTGCGTGATATGCGTTATGCATTGGCAAGATATAAATTACAGTTTCTAACCTTGCTAAAATGGGTTCAGTGTGTCCTAACGAAAAAAGTGTGTACAAAGCATATGTCATTTAGGAGCTAAACCTACTGTGTTTTTAACTTTTTGCGAGTCTAACGTAGATTCGATACCGATTTTTATCATTCGGAGCCGAACGCGTCAGCGTGAGGCTTCGCATGATCAAAAAAGGTAAAGTTGATAGGGCCCGGTAAATATTCTGTCATTTATCAACAATATGTGCTTAAGCTAACTGAGTCCTGTCCCCTGACGGTGTAAAAAAAGTAAGAGCCTTTAATACAGTCTAGATCTTTATTCATCAAGTCTAGATAAACTAAAAAGGTTGAAGATACAGTAATTATAAAAAATCAAAAAACTTTTTTGTAAACAAAACTAAGTAAACTGAGAAGGTATACAAACCTTGGTGATATATGATAACCGCACCAAAGAGGACTCCTAAAATCTGAAATATTAGAAACATTAATTGTTGTTATTAGTTTCTGTAGCAAGTAACGGTAAGGAAACGATAGAACAAAGGTAATCTATCGGGAAAAGGAAACGATACAAGCTTTTCAACACAGCAAAACATATACAGTTGCCAATAGGTCGATCGTAGTAATACTTGATAATAAATGAATATTTTCAATATTACCATATATTTCGAAAGAAGTACGCATAATTTCATTTATCAGGGTATGATGCTTATATTGTTAATATTTGTAGAACAATTATAAACTTAAATTTAGTGCTGTCATCCTCAGTTACAGTTACTCTTCCCATATCAGCCCTGCAACTTTACATCGGGCCAATTTTGAAATCTTTCATGAAAGAATAACCAATGAATTTGCTTGGTACGAGTTGATAGAATAAAGTGTCTTAGGCCTGCAGTACAACTAGTGTCTTAACCACCCTGTTCTGTCCATTCTCAAGGACTAGACCTGGAAAGCGTTTAAGTTGCCACCTGATTGGTTGAAATACAAGAAATCTATGAGCAAAGAGTAGAATTTCTTAAGTAAAAGTAAATTTCTTCGATGTACGACAAAAGCGTTTTGTTAGCTATAGCTGCCCTCAGCTGCCATCAAAGTCGGGTAATGCAATCCTATGGTGATAAAATGTATTTATTTCATTTCTATTGTATAGGTATTTGCTCGGTGGCTTATTTCAATCCATGATTTGAGAATTTAATATTTTTGAAAGAATCGTTATAGAAAAAAACAAACTAATTTCATTGATAACTCATTTACTCCGTTTTTTTTCAAACTACACTTACCTGCATCCTGTACAGCTTTCCAAACGACCTTTGGTGTTGGCGTTTGAAGATTTCCTACACATGAAAAACGACAGTAAATCTATGTCAGTGTATACAGTGTATCTTCATATTCAAAAGTAAAACATTTATTCCATATAATGCAAAAGATGAACCACGACCTACAGTTGTACAGATATGTATAACACAAAACAACTGTAGTAAGTATGAACAAAGCCTCCTGAAAGAAGCTCTAATCGGCTACAAGGAAATGAATTCATCCTAGTGTAGATACAATTTAAAGAAGCTGTAGCACGTTCCTATTAATTTTCTCACATTTGGCATTTATCATTAAAGTTAATGCAAAATATTGTTTTGTTAGAGGGTAAAACATCTCATTATACGACCGCCGTATCCATAGAAAACGGTTGTTGGTATTAAAAGAAATTTCTGCAATGTGGAACTCTTCATTTTGAGAGGTAGATTTGTAGGTCTCATACGAATTAGAGAGTTCAGACAGCAAGATGGCTGACCATTTCATCATTGTCAAGTGTAGGAGCGGTGTACTTGCTATTTTCAGTATTTATGCACGTGTACTCAAAATGATATGGTTAGTGCGTTGCAGATATTACAAAAACAAGGGAAGCGCTTTCAGATTTTAGTAAGTTGCTGTTTATATGCAAACCCAAGGGCCAGGGAAATGGTATATTCTCGTTCTCAAGGGTTCAGAAGGGTTTCAAAATCCAAAACCGTCGAGTAAGAAAGTTATGGCGAGGTGAAAGTGACTAAAGTTATTTTTTTCCGGTTCTTTTCCATTAACACGTTTTCTCAATTATAGATATGGATGTGACTTTAACACAAAGTTCTAAATATAGCTTTCCATACTGTCTGTAAATTTCACTTTGATCCATGCAATAGTTTGATATAGTACGCAAAATTTGAAAATACTCAGACATTCAGTACTGATGTGCGCGTACACAATTCTAATGTGCAGGTGTACTCAGTTTTAATGTGTCTGTAAGTGTGTGATTTCAATGAAATGATCTGAAGAAGTTTTACATTTATTTCATAATAACAACCTGAATATATTCCAGGATATCTCTTCCGTGGCAAATACAATGTATAGTATTTTGAGACATAAACTCACGGGCAAAATAAACTATACCGACATTTCGTTGGTGGTATCAACGTAAACACATATATTAGATAGATAATGTGATATAGGTTTTACAGATGATTCATTTGACCGTATTTTGTTTGATATTCCACCAAAATTACCATGCACAGTATACACAGTGTAACGTTACTGAACTGGGGTAAGAGTTTAGAACAAACAGGTTTTTAAAAACCGAACAGGCTGTTTTTTCCATATTGAATATTTGAAAACGTAAAGTAACTCGGACCTTCTATAGCGTCCAGTGCTCTGATTAAATTATTTTACATGTCGATTTACATACACTGACGGGCAAAAGTTAGTATAACGTTTTCAAATCGTTGTGTAGAAATATTGCGTATATATATTAAACTGCAATAACGGAAACAAACATTGTGTGTTTCGATGGAATACTACCAAATGCACGTGATTTCACTGCATGAAGTCACGTGATCAATAGCACGAGAAAATGGTAAAACAGGTCTTTTTCAATTAAATGCGCGTGCCACAGAAGGGCATAAATCGTGTAGATTTACGCTGTTCGATCACAGTTAGTGAAAGCATGTGAAAAAATGCCGAAGTTAACGCAAATACAGAGAGAGGAATTGGAATTGGAATGAGAGACATGGGATCTTCTCAAGCTCACATTGCGAGAACTTTCAACTGCACGCCAGCAACAATCTCTTGGCTGTTCTCACGTTACCGTAACACTGGTAGTACCCAAGACAGTCCAAGAAGTGGACGGCCACGGGTAACTACAGACCTGGAAGACCGTTACATCCGGACAATTCATCTCCGGAACAGGTTTGTGACGGCGACGGCTACGGCGGAAACAGCACTGGGACATCGTGTAAGTCGACGCACAGTGACGCGAAAATTGCGAAATGCTGGTATTAGGGCTTATCGGCCCTTCCGCGGCATGGTCCTGACCCTCAGACATCGTCAAAACAGACTTCGATGGGAAGGGCAAGTTTACAGATGGCAAGTGCTAGAATGGCAAAGAGTTCTGTTTTCTGACGAAAGTCGTTTCAAACTCTACAGAGCTGATGGCAGGGAACGGGTATACCGTCGGGCAGGGGAACGTTTGGCACGGCCATGCATCAGAGAGGTTCATGCATATGGTGGAGGTGGCGTTATGGTATGGGGTGGGATCTGTGGAAACCAGAAAACCCGTTTAGTGATCGTGCAAGGAAATCTCAATGCACGTGGTTATATTGGACAGATTTTGCAGCCAGTTGCACTACCCTTCCTACAGAATCAACCCCAGGGTGTCATCTTTCAACAGGACAATGCGAGACCCCATACTGCCAGAGAGACCCATGCCTTTCTGCAGAGAAATAACGTTGATGTTTTGCCGTGGCCAGCCTGCTCACCGGATATGAATCCGATTGAACACATATGGGATCATCTGGACAGACAAATCAGAAGACTCCAACACGTTCCACAGAATAGACAACAGCTAGAGCAAGCCCTGAAGGAAGAGTGGAACCGCATTCCCAATGACGTCATCCGCCGTTTGACAATGTCAATGAGGAGACGTTTGAGGGCATGCATCGACGCAGAGGGTGGTCACACCCGCTACTGACTCTCTTGTTAATGACTGATCCATCCAGTGACTCATAAACTTGGCCCCGGTATAATCTGTTACGATGGATTTAGAGATAATCGACCCCATGTGTGTTTGAGGATCAACATGACAGAGACGTTTAACAAAGAACTTGTACTTTTGTTGTTATTTAAACCGTAATTGGTTGTTGATTTTGATGAATTAAAGTTCTGGAAGAAATTTTGTTGTTTGGCTTTCTTACATGATGTCAAAATAGCCATATACTAACGTTTGCCCGTCAGTGTAGTTTACTAGCCGCCAGATGACGTTATTGAGGATGTTTCGAATGAGTGCTTGAATAATTGTTTTGTTTCCTTGGCGAAGGAAAGCAAGTCTCTTGTGAGTCAGGCTGTACTAGTTGGGGTGACATCGAGCTGACGTTATCCTGTAGGAGAGCCGGTGGCACTGATACTGTGTTCCCAAACACGTCTGGTACCTGTACCTCTGCTGCCCACATTCTGTTGAGCCAAAGCTGTTGGTGAACATGTCATTGGTCTGGCCTGTTTGTATCCTTCGTTGCTATAACTTAGTTATTGTGGTTTGTGCGCAGTCGAAGATGCTCCTCTCAGTTGTGTGTGTGCAGCTTTGGCCTTATTTAGGTGCATTACATTTTTTAATGAAAAACGTTGTCAAAAGTCAATATTTGGGAAGATACATGATTTATTAGTTGTGTTCAAATGATGTTGTCAATTTATAAAATTCCCAATGGAAACAATAATTTGATATTTTTTGGGAAAAGAAAATATTTTGGTATAGTTTCTTTTGCCCGCGACCTCATTAGGTTATTAAATTGTATTTTCGATACCTCTGTCAGTGTTTTAATATTTTGAGCCAATACACTGTCGTTCCAATATGGTGTTAACTGAATGTGTACGTGAGTAAAATGATTGACTGGAGAATATGAACCCTTAAGTAGTGTAGTTTTTAAGAAATAGTGTAGATTGGGAATAGTTTTCAATACGTAATAGTACTATATATATATACATGCCTTTATACATTTCAGGTATATGAATGCCGGACACTTCGAAGGCAAATTGTTATTATTGTGATGAAAAGGTGAGGTGAGGTGAGCTGGGATTTAACGCCGCTTTCAAGAGTATTTCACTTATATCGCGGCTGCTAGTATTACGGCAGGGAGAAAGCCCGCAACGCCATGTGGCTGTGCATTGCGATGAAACCTGCGAGCATCGACTGGAACTAGCAAACCATGGGTGGTACTACGCTGACATTCAGTGAAGCATTGCACCCAAACCTTACTGCGTGTAGAACAGTTCTCTACTGCAGACAAAGTTGCCGTGCCCCTGGCGGGAGTGATGAATCGGTTGTGCAGTATATTTGTTCAATGCATATAGATATGTCATTGAAACTTCGCGTATCATCTCTTGATGAAAATACCGGGAATAGAGGCGTGATAACAAAATTATTTGGCCTTCTTCCAAAGTCAGTAAAGAAACAAGAGAAGTTCGATACTATCAAACAAACCTTAATACTATCAGATGACATTGCAAGTTTTCGTACAAAACGTCTACACTGTGAAGTTCAAATGATATATCAGAAGACCTCTGTTCACCATGTGGTAATGGAAGCACTACAGGAACCTGTACAATCTGAAGACTCAAATCATGTATCAGATATGGCATATTACATCCAAAATGAATTTGTCATGACAGTGCTGAAGAATATTTGAAGGGTGTATTCTTCAAACTTGATTTTCAGGGAATGGATGGTGAACTGAGAGCTTTTATGAGATTGGTCAAAGATGATACTGGTTCAGATTATTTCTTGATGTTATGATATATTCAAAAGCGAAAATATATCTCAAATGCGTTATGATGAAAATGCTTAAAAACAAGAAAGGGCTAACGTTTGATCTTTGACACTATATATGATTAAAAGCAATCTTAATGAGAACATTATCATTTAGTTATTATCCCCCGCCACAACGAAGTTGGCGGGGGATATAGAAATGAGCTCCGTCCGTCCGTCTGTCCGTCTGTGCGTCCGGGCTTTTCCATTCCGGCCTCAAACTTCAAAACTATAAGACATATCTCAACGAAACTCGGTGTGTGGAACAATCATCATGTGTAGATGTGCCTTTTGGGGTTTTCAACTTCTTCGAGTTATTTTTTTTTACCGTTTCCATGGAAACGGAACTTCGAATTTCGTTTCCGGAGCAGAACTCGAAAACTATAAGACATATCTCAACAAAACTTTGTGTGTGGAACAATCATCATGTGTAGATGTGCCTTTTGGGGTTTTCAACTTCTTCGAGTTATTTTTTTTGACCGTTTCCATGGAAATGTAAATTAGAATTTCGTTTCCGGAGCAGAAATCGAAAACTATAGACATATCTCAACGAAACTTGGTGTGTGGAACAATCATCATGTGTAGATGTGCCTTTTGGGGTTTTCAACTTCTTCGAGTTGTTTTTTGTTGACCGTTTCCATGGAAATGTAACTTAGATTCTTTTTCAGAAGGGATCCTCCTTTGGGTACTTATTGCATAAAATCCTTGATTTTTGATATATGACAGGTTGTAACTATATTTTCCACTTAAAATTAGTTAAAAAACTAAAAAACCGTACTTTGGGTCACCCCTTTCGAGCCCCACCCCTTACGGTTGTCATGCAACCAGGGGCGGATAACTCTAATCTCACCACTTTTCTTCCTGTCATTGATCTGACAAGTCGCACGAAGTTTTCAATAAGTTTTTCTGAGTTTACGTACAATCGCAAAGAAAATGGCCCATATCAAAGCTGTATGTGTGGTAACTTCTACCTTTTCTACAGTAGGGTCGAATGGCTTATCGGTTTTTGTACTAGATTTCGTGTATTTGTAACTTGCTTTCTCGCGTAGGGCGGGAAAGTCGACCCAAGATGGCGGCCATTTTTTCTCGATCGATTTGTTTTGATCGTGGAATTTGGTTAGATCTGGGCTTTCCACATGTTTATTTTATCATATTTGGGTTCTAGATTCGTTTTCGGTGAGTATTTCGAATCGCCCACTGGCCTGCAAGCAAATTATTCATATTTCATGTTCTATTTGTTTCAGTGATGTTAGGGGTGTGGCCATGCTTGTTTACATTTTTACTTCGCATTTTGCCATTCGCCTCTGCTCATGTTTTTACATGCATGTTTACAAAAACATTTACATTGCAATTCCCCCATGTATTTAGTATATATATATTTTAAAAATATTTATATATATACACATGTTGCATGTGCACGTCTTGATTTGGCTATTTTGATTCTAGCCTTTCAAGCCTTGTGCCCAATGTAAAGGGCCGGTGTCTATCACCGACGCCCATGACGAGTGCCTCAAGTGTTTGGCCTCTGACTTCCACCACCCACTCGACTGTGGGATTTGTCAGGCCTTTACCCCCAAGGCCAGATCAAGGAGGGATGTTGACCTAAAGTTCTTCTCCGAGGCTTTGGAGAGCGGGCGGGACATCACCAAGCTTGACCCCCCGTCTAAGGCTAAGAAGGTGAAAAAGTCACCAGTTAAGAAATTAAGTGGTAAGAAGGTTAAGGCTCCGGCCTCCGCGACGGTGTCCTCGGCCAGGTCGGGTCTCGATGATTCGTCATCCCAGCCCGACTCGGTCGAGGACCAGCGGGGGTCCTCAGCCGGGGATTTCACCCACCCTCCCTCCCCTCAACAACCTAACTTACAAAGCACTAATTTTAACCCTGTTGATATGACGCAATTCACGCAAATCATCACACAGCAAATGAAGGTCATGATTGACTCGGCGGTCTCGGGGCTCCGTACGGAGTTCCGGACCTCGAGTCATGAACCTGATGCAGCTCATGGTACCAGGGGAGATCTCGGTGTCGGACTCGTCCGAGGTACGGGGTCTCCTCGGGGCGCTCAGCTTCCGGCTCGCGAGCTGCGGAGTATGGAGCCCCAGGTTACCATAACACAAACACACCAGCCCCCTCAGACACCTGGCTTCGGGCAGGTCTCGTCTGGGGGATCGCTGGCCCCGCCGAACCTGGTGCCGCTCGTTGGAGTAGGTTCCCAGGGTAAGGCTTCTAACCCAGGTTACGAGGCGCCGCCTGTGCTCCAGGTGCAGCGTCCTCGGACACCTGCCCCGTGCTCCGAGACCGTCGTCCCAGTGACGATGCAGTCCGGGCTGCACGCGGGACCCACGAGCTCCCTCGAGACCCAGGTCTCGGGGGGCCCACTCGAGGTCGATCCTCGGGCTGGGGGCTCGGGACAGCCAGTGGTAGCTGACGTCTTCTCTCGCTCTCTTGTCCACGCCCGTGACTCTTTCCTAGACGACTCCGAGTTGGCCTCACTCCTCTCGGGGAGATCCGGGATCGAGTCCATGGACGTGGATGAGGTTCGGGAGGATTCGGGCCCTTTATCGGCTGCCACTGCCATCAGGGATCTTCGCGGCTTAATCGCCGAGGCTATTCCTGGTGTTGCTGCCCCGGTCCCCGAGCCAGAGGAATCGGACTACCGCTTGTCGGGGGAGGCCTTCGCTCGAAGCAAGGCTCCCGTAGTTGGGCTCCGCATTCTCCCTTCACTGGTCGATGATCTGATCGCTCCGCTCCTAGCTGATACTCGTTCACTGGCCGATCTAGGCTTCTTATCTAAGAGATATCAGCTGGGGGAGGAAGGTCTTTTCGACATTCCGGTGGTGGGAGACTGTGTATATACCGCGGTTTCCTTGCAACGACCGAAGGTTTCACCTTCGGTCGGGCGACAAGGTCGGCGGCTGCCTCCCTTCACTGCTGGTGCAGCTGATCTGAAGTCCTCGTATCGGTCCTTCGAGGACCAGTACCGAAATGCGGGACAACAGCTTCAGCTTGCAATCCACCAGGCGTATCTGGCCTCCAAGGTGGAGATCCCTGGAGATTCCTCCTCGGAGCTCCTCGGGCAGCTAACCGCGGTTGGTGGTCATTTGGCGCGGGACTCAATCAGGAGTGCCGCTAACCAAATGGTGAGCGCAGTTGTGGGAATGCGCCGGCTGTGGTTGTCGGTGTCCACTTGGATGCCTTCAACACAGCAGTCCCTGCTGAACCTACCCTTTCGGATTGGCCCAGTGCTTTTCCCAGGGGCTCAGCAGGTACTGAAGGACACTGCGGATGTCGTCACGACCTGCCGGGAGACCTCTAGGGTTCTTACCGTGCAGGTTCCAGACATCAAGCGCGCACGCATGTCCAACCCTCCCCCTGCTCGTTCCTCCGCGCCGACGGGGAAGGCAGCCTGGATGTCAGCTAGTCTGCATCAGGCTGGGAGCAGGGGCAAGGGTCCCAAAAAGCGAGGCGGGAAATTCCAGCAGCCTTCGGGCAAGCAGGGGTTTCGGGGCGCGGGAAACCAAACCAGGGTTCCTTGCTCCTCCCGTACCGCTAGGGGTGTCCAAAAATCCGGGGGCCGGAGTGCCGCCGGAGACGGACACCTTTTGCTTGTTGGGGCAGATCCCTGTAGGCGGCCGATTGACAAGGTTCATAGACGCTTGGGCGAAAGCCACGTCGAACACCTGGGTCCTCTCCACACTCAGGGACGGCCATATGCCTCAGTGGAAGCGCGGTCCGCCTTCATTTACCGGGGTGCGGCACACGAAGGTGCCCTCCGCGCCGGAGAAGGCGGACATCCTCCGCTCAGAAATCAAAGCGTTGCTGAGCAAGGCTGCGATAGAGCTAGTGCCTGTGGGCCAGGAAGAGAGCGGATACTATTCCACATACTTCCTGGTGACCAAGAAGGGCGGAGGGTTCAGACCCATCTTGAATCTAAAGATCATGAACAAACTCATAGAGGTCCCATCGTTCAAGATGGAGACTCTAAGGTCTGTGATCTCGTCAGTGCAGGTCGGAGAATGGCTATCCTCCATCGACCTCAAAGACGCTTACCTTCATGTTCCGATGCACCCAGAATTCAGACAATTTCTGAGGTTTTGCATTCGACGGGAAGTGTTACCAATTCAGGGTGTTACCCTTCGGAATCTCAACGGCTCCGAGGGTATTCACCAAGCTTATGCTGGTAGCGGCTCAGGTCGCCAGGTCTCAGGGCAGGTGTTGTCATCCCTACCTGGACGCATGGCTCATCAGAGCGCTGTCCCAGCTTCAGAACCACGAATCCACCCAGGCCATACTACACACGTTAGTTTCGCTGGGTTGGATCGTGAACCTCAAAAAGTCGGAGCTGGCCCCGTCACGGGACCTAGTCTTCCTGGGCTCCAGGTTTCGGACGGAGCCGGGGATCGTATCCCTGGCCCCGGACCGGGTCCCGAAGATACTGGGGGCTGTGAACTCGTTTCTCAGTGCTCCATGCCACACGGCTCGAGTCTGGCTCCAGCTCTTAGGAGTCATGGCAGCGACCGTAGACGTGGTTTGGAGGTCTCGGCTCCGCATGAGGCCCGTCCAACAAGCTTTGGCGGGTCTTTGGTCCCACTCGGAGTCTTACGAGAAGCAGCTCGTCACTCGGGAGTGTGTCTTGCCACACCTGTTATGGTGGACCAATGTCGATCACCTGACTCGGGGTTACCCCCTGCAGCCTCCTGTGCCGACCCTGACGATCCAGACCGACGCCTCCCTTACGGGATGGGGCGGGGTTCTGGGATCTCTTACGGTCTCAGGCCTGTGGTCACAAGCCAAGTCTCAATTACACATCAATGTGTTGGAGCTCAGGGCGGCCAGATTGGTTCTGCAACATCTGAGGGATCAGGTGAAGGGTCAGGTGGTCCGGCTCCAAATGGACAACAGGACCACCATGGCTTACATTCTCAAACAGGGTGGGACGGTTTCCCCGTCCCTCCTGGAGGAGACATGGCAGTTCTTCCTCTGGTGCGACGAAGTCGACACCCAGGTCCTGCCAGTGTACTTGCCGGGGGTGGACAATGTCCGAGCAGACGCGCTGTCTCGCCGGATCCTTGCCCCCCACGAGTGGCTACTGGATCGAGAGATATTCGAGATTATCTCCCAGTACGGGTCATTCCAGGTGGATCTGTTTGCGTCAGGGACGAACTTTCAGATACCCCAGTTTTGCTCCAGGATACCCGACACTCGGGCTCTATCCCAGGATGCATTCGAACTGGACTGGACAGACAGAGTTCTGTGGGCCTTCCCACCAGTGCCTCTGACCTCCAAGGTCCTAGCCCGTCTAGCCACTCATCCTCCGCGTCTGCTGGTGCTAATCACACCTCTGTGGGCAGCGCAAACTTGGTTTCCACAGGTACTCAGGTCTCTGGCTATGCCACCTGCTCTGTTACCGTGTCGGCCGGGACTTCTGTCCCAGGACGGAGCCCCCCACCCCAACCCCAGGGTGCAGTGGGTGGCCTGGCCTCTGTCCGGAATCGCCTACAAAACAGCGGTATTCCTGCACGAGTTGCAGACACAATACTGGCTTCGAGGAGGGATTCAACGAACATTCAATATGAGGATAGATGGGCCTGCTATTCGCGCTGGTGTGCAGATAGGGACGTTCTCGATCCCTTTTCTGCAGATCTAGTGTTTGTCTTGGAGTTCCTGCTAGATTAGATGCTGGCTTGGCCGCATCTACTGTCAGGGGTTACTCCACGGCTATTTCAGCCTTTCATGTGCCAGTGGACGGCGCCCTTTTGGGGGTACATCCTCTGGTTCAGCGCTTTTTAGCAGGCGTGGACAGGATCCGACCTCCTGTGAGGCGGTCCAGCCCGGTTTGGGACCTTTCTATAGTCCTGGATTGGCTCTCGGGTCCGCAATTTAGGGATTTATCGGCAGTATCGCTGCAACTGCTTACTTGGAAGGCAGTTTTTCTAGTGGCGGTGGCGTCTGGCAGACGGGTAGGAGACATACATGCTATGTCCTCCAATCCCGAGCTTACAGTCTTCCACAGGGACAGAGTCAGCATTAGACTGCCAGACTCCTACCGGCCAAAAGTGGCCCACTCATTCCATGTCTCGGCCCCAATAGAATTACCGGCTCTGAGGCAACCGGCTGCATCAGGGTCTCAGGCCTCGCACGCACACATTCTGGACGTGCGCAGGATGCTGAGAGCCTATCTCAAAAGAACGGCCTCCATCCGTAGAGATGAGCAACTCTTTTGTTGCTATGGGGGAGGTAAGCAGGGCTTACCTGCTTCTACGCAGACCATATCAAGATGGATTGTCTCGACAATCTGTCTTGCATATGTTCACAAGGGCCGTGAGCCCCCGGGTAACCTCAAGGCTCATTCGGTTAGGGCAGTTGCGACGTCTAAGGCGTACGCAGCGGCCCTGCCCATCGAAGAGATCTGCTCCGCTGCTATCTGGAGCCAGCCTAGCACGTTCATTCGTCACTACCAACTCGACAGGCTCTCGGCGGAGCGTGCTCGGTTTGGTCAGACAGTTCTCTCCGGTGGGCAGAGTCGTCAACCCCCTAGCTGAATGAGCAGAGGAGGGTTGTGCGGTCTGTTTTTAAATGTTACTAATGCCACAAATATCACGTTGATACTAAGGGCCCAAGTCCTTTTTTCCCAAGGTGACCTCCCTGGCTGAGGTCCCCCGCGGGGAGTTTATATGGTACCTTTTTTGCCCTCGTTCTCTCTTTTCAAAAAAAAGGGGGGGGGGGGGGGGGGGGCGGGGTCTTTTGACCAGTAAGGCGACTGCGAGTGCGCCAGGTAATCCCCAGGTCAATGTTGGTCTCCTCCATGGTGGATTCGCAAGGTACTTTGGGTGAGTTAACTTTGTATATTCATATATTCTGTGCGCCTTTGGGTGCAGTCTGAATGCCACTGCCTTAGATTCAATCTTTGGGAGTCTGTCTTATGCAATAAGTACCCCAAGGAGGATCCCTTCTGAAAAAGAATCGAACTAACCTGTATAGGTTTCAGATTCTTTGAAGAGGATCCTCCTTGGGGTAGGGCCACCCACCTCCCCTTCATTCAGCCTGCATGACTGGATGGAAAAGTGGTGAGATTAGAGTTATCCGCCCCTGGTTGCATGACAACCGTAAGGGGTGGGGCTCGAAAGGGGTGACCCAAAGTACGTTTTTTTAGTTTTTTAACTAATTTTAAGTGGAAAATATAGCTACAACCTGTCATATATCAAAAATCAAGGATTTTATGCAATAAGTACCCCAAGGAGGATCCTCTTCAAAGAATCTGAAACCTATACAGGTTAGTTCGAATTTCGTTTCCGGAGCAGAACTCGAAAACTATAAGACATATATCAACGAAACTTGGTGTGTGGAACAATCATCATGTGTAGATGTGCCTTGTGGGGTTTTCAACTTCTTCGAGTTATTTTTTTGGACCGTTTCCATGAAAAGGTAACTTAGAATTTTGTTTCCGGAGCAGAACTCGAAAACGATAAGACATATCTAAACGAAACTTGGTGTGTGGAACAATCATCAAGTGTACACGTGCCTTTTGGGGTTTTCAACTTCTTCGAGTTATTTTTTTTGTCGTTTCTATGGAAATGTAACTTAGAATTTCGTTTCCGGAGCAGAAATCGAAAACTATAAGACATATCTCAACGAAACTTGGTGTGTGGAACAATCATCATGTGTAGATGTGCCTTTTTGGATTTTCAACTTCTTCAAGTTATTTTTTTGGACCGTTTCCATGGAAATGTAACTAAGAATTTCGTTTCAGGAGCAGAATTCGAAAACTATAAGACATAGCTCAACGACATTTTGTGTGTCGAACAATCATCATGTGTAGATGTGCCTTTTGGGGTTTTCATCTTCTTCAAAAATTTTAATTTGTTTAATTTTTACCATTTCCATGGATACATAACTAAATAATTAACTCAAAAACTGCCTTGGATGTATTTTTAGCTCATCTGGCTAATGGCATGGCACGGTGTCCGGCGTCCGTCCGTCCATTCATCCGTCTGTCCGTCTGTAAACTTTTTGCATTTTGTCTTCTTCTCCAGAACCACTTGGTCTAAGGAGATTAAATTATGTGTGCATACTCCTTGGCTTTGACACAACCTAAAAAAACTATCTTCTAACTATTTTCATCCTGATCATCAGCAAACGATAACCATCAGTTGCCATGAACCTTATATTGGGTAGGCTAAGATTGTTTTGATATGTTACAAACCTTACAGGGAGTGGCATCCCTGCCCTGCTGAGCCAACAAATCATCATCCATCCTGCTACATCAGGCTATAAGGATTATAGGTTCATAGTCACTGTTATTCAACAACTATTCTTCAATAAATGTTCCCAAAGGCGGGGGATACGGCCGACTCTGTCTGCTTGTTAGTATTTATTTAGTTTCTGGGTGAATAATGGTAGGGTATAAATCATTAAGAAAGATAAACATACTTGCCAAGATGGGCGACAGGGAAGAGAGGGCTGGGGCCCACGAGGGCCGCCTGACTCTAATTGCCAAAGTCTGGCGTCTATTAGAGCCGACACCATGTCTTTGATAGAGGCAAGAAGCTGAGGAGACACAGACTGCTCATCAGCAGCGTGTGAGCGTGTGAGCGTGTGAGCGTGTGCATCTTGACCTTCTTGGTCTTCTTTCTCCTCTTTGGCGAACCCGAAGGGGAACGGGAAGAGCTGTGGCTGTGGCTGGTACGAACAGACGAACGTGACTTGCGATAGACAGCCGACCTGATCGGGATGGTGCTAGACGCAAGACTTCGCTCATGAAAATCATCGTAGTTCTCACCGAACTCCCCCAATCTTCCTGGATGACTAAACAATAGGGTTGGAAGATATGGCGGAACGGCGACCCGGAGAGAGGTACGAGGAGAGGGAAGACCAAGGCGATCTGTCACCAGCGGGGGATGGATCAGCCTTTCTCAGCCTAGAAGAGGCAGAGTCCCTCTCGTTCTTGCGAAAGCCTCCTCCGAGAGTGGGGCACATTCTGTACATCTGTCGTTTGCCGGACAGATGCCTTTGCACAGACGACACACCGGGTGTGGGTCGTTAAGAGCCGACTTGCGGATACTTCACCTGTAAAAGGCCCGGGCGGAGCCATAATCCTCTAGAGTGAATTCACTGATAACTCGTCGCGAGTGTGAGCAAGGCGGAGGCCGTACCCAAAAGGAATAACTCAAGACCCATGAAGGTTTGCGAGTCAATACTCACACGCAAGCGAGTTCTCACAATACCAGTAACCAAACCCGACCAAAACTCAACAATTTAGCGATAATTAGTTCAACTGTTTGGTCAGGAAAGTACATTAAGGAACCTAGAATAAGAACTATGAGCTATGAGGAACAATGGAATATTTAATATACTCGAAACACAGCGTAGAAGTCGAAAGAAAACACACGCATGACCGTATGCTCGCACAACAAATAAGGGAATGATGACGTCACCGATGTCACGTGGTGCGAGCGTCACCTATACCGGGTAGCGTCCCTTTGTGATCTGTATTGAGGAACGCTTCAGGGGGATGCGTTGGACAATGTTGGTTTTTCAAACCTGATAAGTATGTATCGAATGTATGTATGTATCGAAAAATTTTTATGAATTGATGGTACTGTATGACCAAAATGGGAATAGAATTGGGTGACTAAGCTGTTGCACAAAACAGGCCACGGATATGTTTGGTTGGATTAGAAAATTCCATGCTATGCTAATTTTATCACATCATTTACACAAAGAATGAAAGCTATGTATTTACAATCATGGTGGAAATCTCTACTCCTATCAACTCAATGTTCATTTTACAACCAATGGAAATCGGGTATATGTTTCGAAGTGGATCTAGCAAAAGTTGACGTGAAAAAGTTTCGTATATCTCTCATCCGATTTCATTGCTCTTCCCTTGAATTATTTATTGAAACTGGCAGATACCTACCAAGAGAACAGAGAATATGTATATTATGTGACCATAATGCCACAGAAAATGAATTACATTTCCTTCTCATCTTCCCTGTGTAAAACACTTTACGAACTAAGTACCTAAAACCATACTTTTATAAATACCCAAGCGAAAGAAAAGTAATATCACTGTTAACAGATACTAACACATTATCACTACAGAATCTTGCAATGTACATATATTTCGCAATGGATACAAGAAAACAAATTGTAATAGATAATAACTTATTGTGACTTACTACTCATATGAATTGTAAATTTACTACAGGCCTGTGGCCTTTTCAGTACTAAAATACAGATTGGATAAGTATGTAACAAATAATAATTTAACTGTAATCAAAAGAATAGTTATATCTACATAGATTTAAGGGCGAGCACACTTGTGAGTCATATTTTCCAAGACAGACATTAGTTTTTACTATGTGCACAATCATATCTTCTATTTTACTTCCCTGTATTCGAAGGTATTTCATGAACATACGTTAACAAAATGGACTCAATCCATGATTATATTAAAAATTTAATAATTTCTCTTAGCTGAGGCACGATACATTAAGTTAGAACATCTAAAGACCAAGATATTACTCCTCGTCAAATGAAATTATTAAATGCGAAAGACAACAATACAAAGGAATGTTCATAATTCGAAGAAGGTACATATTTTATGTTGCCTATTAAAGTCATAAAATAGAAATCATTAAAGAGACAGCCTCAATTGAATTTGACAGAAGAGAGACACCCTATTCCCAAAAACGTATTGATTGTAATATAGACAATCTATCAAGAGACACGCCATGTTGAGACACAACACGCCAGGAGAGACTGAGTAGTCCTGAACTTCGACAGACACCGGATCCAAAACATATATTAAGAGACACCGCTTAAGAGACATTGTAAGGTCACATTTAATACACTAGCTGATGGAAATATAGAGATATTGAGTCATTATTCATCTATGATACACCTATCAGAGTTTCATGACACAAGAGGCTCTGCAATCAGAGACATAATCTCTATTGACCACACCTCGAACCATACCTGATGTAAACAGTTAATGAATACGCAATGTCCCACACTGACACGAAATAACTACCATGATTTCAGTGTATATAGTGTACTCACAAGGGACGTCGTAGTCTACTGTTGAATAGTCGGTCTGTAGGTAATGAATGAAGCCCTGGAAGAACAAATGTATAACGACTTCGACTATGGATTGCTGCACTCCAGTAAAGACAACACGGGCTATACCAGGAAGTATAATTTTGAGGGAGGGAGGGAGGGTTGATGGGGGTGGGGGTGGGGGTCGGTAGACTTTGGTAACTGATACCAAGATTATTATAACATGAACAGACGCTATAACAGTACCTGTAGTACACGAGGAAACTTCGTAACTGCATGCTCTATTTAACACATCGCATACATTCAGTAAGGGGATACATAATCAATTAATCACTGTACTATCTACCTAACGCTTCACTTTACAATGCATTGTAAATATACTATTTTTAGCATAAATAAAATACCCACACAGCACACCTTACATAACATACAACCACATACAAATTTTGAAAAAATCAAATTTCATTAACTTCATTTTCATTAACAAACTTGTCGGTACGCAGCTTGAGAACCATACCTGATTTAGAAAGGTAACGAAAATACAACCTCCAAGCAAGTCAAGTCTTTCTTGGACAGAGTACCACAAACAACTACCATGATCACAGTGTATATAGTGTATTCATATACACCATACACCGTACACAATATACCATACATCATGCAGCATATACCATACACAATACCCCGTACATCATACATCATACATCATACACCATACATCATACATCACACCATATGCCATACACCGTACGCCATACACCATACACAATATAACATACATTATATACCATACACCGTACACCGTACACCATACACCATACAACATACACCATACAGAATATTAGTTACACGGTGCTTTGACTTTGTATGTTCAGTTTTTTCATGAGGCGCAGCAGAAGGAAATGCGGAATATACAAAGGTATTACAGTCCCGTACACCCTGTCAAAACACCGTGTTACGAATTTATTGCTCTTTAGATCCATTATTTGTACTCATTTCAATCATTAGCGATAAAATATAAAGGCTACATAGCTATTTCCGTTTGTGATAAAAAAAACAACTCCGCACACAGTGAAACAGCGAAAACATTGTAAGTGTTTACCGCTCCAATGGAGATAACTCTGCGACTAAAAAATAATCGATTTTGAATTTATTATTACCTAAATGATAATAGAGAGACACATGTTTTTATTGAATAAACTTATTGACGCAAACAAAATAAAAAATGTATGTAGGTTGAAATCACCGTACTCATGTTTGTTAAGGTAAGTTTCGATATGAAAAATACCGAGTCGAGCAACCGTTTAACTTCCGCATTTCATCTAAGGTCAAGGTCATCCGTAAGACCCGTGCAGTTAGTCACATGACCTGTCTTCACGGGTCATACGGATGGTACACCCTGGCACATCCGCCTACACGGTTTCGTATGCATTGGCATTGACCAATCAGAATTCAATAAATGTATCTAAAGGGTAATAATACACCATGCACCATACAAATACACTTTTTTCTGATATACCTATACCTTTTCTGTTATACCTACACTTTTTAACAACTGAGAAACAATGCAGTCAATTTTCTAAATATACAAATTCTAAGTGATGATACTTTATAAAACGTCAGATTATAAATGAACACATTAGGAACCTGGGATCGAACCCGTATCCTGTTGCTTTCTGGCCGAACGACCTAACCATAACACCACGAAGCCAGTTGAAACTCTGAACATTTTTTCATGACCAAATGAATAAGGTTCTTATCATGCGTGAAATAATATCACAAATGTATGTTTTTCTTTTTATATAAGAATGTAATTTAATTTTTGGTGCAAAATGTCTTAACATACAGAAAGTTGTTTGTGTTTTCTCTAAACTTTGGCCACGTTGACATTAGCCATGCTGTTTATAGCGTTAGCTGTACATTTCAGCAAGATGCACGTACATCTGCGTTGACAATGCCGTCATTGGGCCATATCAATTAGATTTCGAGCCCCAAACATGGGTAACCATACAACGCAACACGGCCTGCGTTGTCACAGACGAGGCCGTATTTGGGTTGTGCGTTTCATGCACAAGCTTGTTAGGTCTTCAAGACGAATGTCTGAAGACCTATTGTTGTTATCGTGTTTTTCCTTATTATTATTTCATAGATTTTGTGTCACGTTTTCCGGAAAAACGGCTCGTACGGTCTGCATGAAATTTTCAGGGTTTGTAGCCTGTGACCCAACGCAGTGCATAACGGAGTCCGATTTTTTATTTTCGACTTCTTTCTAGGGTTATCTCCCCTTGAAGTTGAAACTTCAAACCTTAATAGCTCGAAAACTTATCAAGATATTTTCATAAAACTTTCACCAAAATGTGGGCAACAACATTCCCCATCGATAAGGACTATTGCGGATTTCGGCCGTAATGACAGATTTGTTGCTATTTTGAAAAAACTGAAAATTTGGTGCACTTTCGCGGTTTTGAGGGTATGCGTCTTCAAAAATCTTCTTCTAAATAAGGGCAATACATACAACATCGTGCAGTAGCTCCTTCGAAAGCTAAAATAATGCTGCAAAAAGTAATCCCCCCCCAACCCTTGCTCTATTTTTAACGGTTAACGAGCTACAGCAATTTGAAAATTGAACTTTTTGAAAAAACTCATTTTTAGGGCTGGCATTCAAAGGGACATTACTCGCTAAGGAAAACTCCGATTCGAATTCGGTTTTTTGCAATCTGTTCATCAATTGTGGTTTAACAATTCCACTTCAGAATGTATTCATGTAAAAGTTGACCCTTAAAGCAGAATGTCGACATGAACACATTTGACGATTTTCAGGGGATTTTCTTTGGAGATTTTTTGTTCGAAAACTACTGAAGATAGAATCACCTTTGATAGCTCATATAAAAGCTGACGAACTGATTCAATCAATAGACACAAGGAAACAACCAAGTAAAGCCTGCCTGTCTGAATCAATGCCATACATATATGGTGGTCTTTTTACTTTTTTTTTTTTTTTTTTTTTTTTATAGTCCAAAGCGCAACCTGGATTTCTCAACTTTCTAATCCTGCAAGGATCAGAAAAATCAAGGTTTGAGCCGAATCGGAGCAAAACGCGTTTTTTTTTTCCCCGGTGTTAAAAAAAAATTCAAATCAGTGTCTTTAGTTCTTATTGAGAGGTACACACTCCAAAAGTGTCTTTTCCTGTCTTGCCATGTTTCTGCCACCTTGTAACACCGAAAAATCAAGCTTTGAGGCCAAACAAATTTTGAGCCAAAAAAATAAAAAATGTTTACTGCTTTTACAAATTGCTTCGAAACCGTTCCCGTAGTTATTATTGAGAAGTACAAAGCCCAAAAACGTTGTTTACAAAGGTTCCATGCCCAAAGGTCAAAGCGGAAGTCTTGAAGACCTGCAGTATTGACGCGTCAATCCTAGTTTACAGCTGTATTTGTTTAGAAATATCATGAAATAGTATCTGCTTACACTCGACCGTAAGTGGGGTATAAGACATCAGATATAAGGTATAAAATAGACCCATACTTTTCCTCGTGTATCAAATGATACCCTACACTTTTCCGCCTCCGCCTCGTAAGGGCCCCACGGGGAAAAGTATAGGGTATCATTCGATACACTCGGAAAAGTATGGGTATATCTCTCACTTGTCTACAGGGAAGTTATTTACGAGTAGATACCCATCAAGTGTTTTATTTTATTTCCCTGATACATGCATCCTGAGATTTCCTGTCAAACAGTGTTGTTCGGGCTGTATAAAGACATATACCTATAGGTGACCGACGACAATTAGGAATAACATAAGGTATTACAATATTCTTTTGTAATAAATATCATTTTGAGATACGTTTATTTCTCATTTATTTGAATTTGTAAATGAAATGTGAAGTAGTATCAACGAAATTTTAAACATTTTCTACAAACATTGAAATATGCAAAGCAGGCGTCACACTGTGGCGAATTTAACAAAATATGGAAACGAGAATGTGAAAATGTCCGTTAAAAAGGATAGTTAGCAATCGGATGCATCTTGTGGCCGTCGGTAGATGTTCTGGCTCCGGTAGTAACATCGGGATAGCGAACTAACTCATATTATGCCGTCAGATGTCTCCGCAGCGGTTGGACAGAAATGGAGAACATAACATCATTGACTTCAACCTTCTTTTCCATCGTCATTATCTCTCCGGCTTTCATTATGTACCTTTTTGTTTAACGAATTAAAGATTTAGTATGAAACGAGCAATCACGAGTTAATACAATGGTTTTAAGTGGAAGGGAGTTCACTATTTTGTTTATAACTCGCCCATTTATTTACCAATAGCTGATAGAATGATCAAACGGAACAGTATTGTAACACCTTAGGTGACGCGGTATTATAGTAGTTCAAGGACGTATATTTGGATATATACGTCCTTTAGTAGTTTAATATTGCCGTATAAATTTTCCACTGCAGTCATTCTTAATAAGATTTGAGTAAAAGCTAAATATTTCTGAACATGGCTCTTCAATGAGACCTGCAGTGCAGTACTAGCACATCATAGTGACGTCACAGGTTTTGTGACATACTGGTATTGTAAACCGAGCTCTCTCAAAGTTGTACATAGTAAAGACAAGCTCTGCATACATTGGTCATGTGTATGAGATACAATAAGAAAGTCATCAAGGTAGGCTATAACATTAACACAGTATCTTGACCACATAATTCTACACACAGCAGATGTCAGTGTTTGGAAGATTTGCGGGCTCTTAGCGGCACCAAAAGGGAGTTTAGTGTCGTACATATACGTCAAATGTTTGTCCCCAGTAAATTGCCAGTGCAACCCCGTTAAGGCATACTTTGATGGATGCAGTCCTACAGTCATGTAAGCTTTGCTAAGATCAACTTTCGCTAGGTAGCAATTCGGGGTAATGAGTTTCAAAGCTGAATTTAGGTCCATGTAGGAACAGGAACAATCAGACGCATAGGAGTTGAGGCCCTGACCTTCTGGGTTAGTTGCATCATGAATTAGTCTTACAGATCCATCCTTTTTTGGTATGGCCCCTAACGCACTACAAATCATGGGACGATAGTCTGACAACACATAGTTTCCATGCATTATTTCCTCACCAAGTTGAATTTCAACGGCTGTCCTTTGCTTAAGTGAGGAACTATAGTTTTCATCAAAAACTGGAACATCAATAACAGGAAAAGAACCAATATCAATAATTTTGAAGCCATTTTCTACCCCATCCAAAATGTCCGGATCTTGTGACGAGAGTAAGTTGCTCCATGCATAATTAAGATTAAAAGCGTCAGCATTAGGATGTTTCATTAATGGTGGGGGTCAACGGCTGGAGTTAGTAGTTTTTTGGCACACCTGCAGGTGGGTGGAAGTACCCAGAAGAAGAAGGGGCACGGGTGATCCCAGGTGTGTCGTGAGCTCTCGCAGTGTGTTGTGCAGAGAAACAGAGAGAACAATTGTGTGCACGACGACAATCACCTCCGAAACAATGTTCGTTGTTCAAACGCCTGCAGATTGCACTGCCATTTGGGAGGAAAGGCCCACGGTTACGTGAGTTCAATTTTCGAGAAAATGTTTGAGGTTTTGGTTCCAAGCGAAAGTCGTGTATATCGGGTCGGTATGTACCCCAAGGAAAACTATCTTCAGATTGCCTCTGGCGATACTCTGTGTCATATTGGAGTACTTACCTGCCAGACGGAATATGTCTTTACTATATTTGAGATAGCCCTCAATGCCTCCACCCCGAAGCTTGTTTTCCTTGATAAGCGTTCCCATAATGTTAGTATTTGCATAGCCCAATTGTTCAATGGTGACGTCCCGCGAGGGCTTGTCACGTGACCTAAGTTCAGACGATTCATGGCCAGTTTCCGATAGAGGATTATCCCAGAGAAAGTCACATATTCGTAGAACTTTCGAATTCATACCTTGATGGTTTCCACCGTCGCCGATTTTGGGCCGGGTGTAGACTGTAGATCCATCGATAGGCACGATGCGGCGTCCCGTTGCACTGGCTGGTTGCGCATTCAAGGTGAGAGACGGAGGGTGAATGAGGCGGGATTTCTCTTCTTGCAACGTCGCTAGTTTATGTTCAAGGTGAAGGCACTGGATCTCACCTTGCAGTTGTTCAATTTCAGTCTCCAATAATATTGTTCTTCTCGGAGTTGACGCAAGGCCGCTAGACGCTGGTGTGGCGGGAAGAGAGGCTGATTTTTCCGCTTCTAATAGTAGTTGCAGTTTGTTTCCGGCTGTCGATCTGGAAGAACCTCGTCCTTCGGGATATTCAGTCGCCATTGATTTGGTGTGGATGCTATGCAAGTGTTAGGATAACTGGTAAAAATAACTGCTTCACGATTGCTCAGCGCTCAAAATAATGGATGCGGCCATGACTGCGAGAAGCGTGACGTCATATGAAGGGAGATAACTCTCGCGCATCGAAGAGCTTAAGTTTCGGGGGGTCATCTCAAAACTAAAATGTACTTTAAGTATTAACTAACACGACATACTGGTATTGTAAATCTCCTGGACGATACAGCTACACCTTGATCTAGTACAAGCGACCTCTCCTTTGGTGCATTGTTTTGGATGATAAATTGGTATTTAAACACGTCATGTTCTGATAACGTGAGCATGGCTACTTTCACTACGCTCAAGGCGTACACAAAGTGTATCGTGTTTTCAAAGCATGTGTCTTCCTAAGTCTCAGTCTTGGTGAATTAGAAAAAAAAACACTTTCAATCGCGCATCAAATTAGAGTCATTGTCTCTATAGCTCATCAGGATTTACATGATTTATCATTTTGGTTGCGAAACTAAATCTATTGTTTTATCAAATGATAAATTATCATTATTTCTCACCCAAGCGAGTAAAAATATGCCAGGTATCAACGTTTTCATAATAGTCATGAAAAGTACAGTTGTACTAAATAAAACGTGCATTTTGATTGGTTGACGGAACTACTTTACGCCCATTCATGATTTCTTTAGCTGTCCTGTTTTAGCTTAATCAAATAGATACATAATTTCGAGCATACTTATTTGAAGTCACACATCAGTAAAACATATACAAATGTAAATCATGCTCAATCATGTTTCCGAGACCGGAATTGCAGTAGTGGCCCCGATTTCTCGAAACAAACTTAAGTCTGAGTTTTTGCTCAAGTCTGAGTTTTTACTCAAATTTGAGAAAACTCAAAAATGAATTTCTCAAAGAAAACTAAATTTGCAAGGCGAAACAGCCTGCTAGAGCCGCCGTCTGGATTGCCGTGACGACATGGCTTTGTGACGTCATTAACCATGACGTCATATAGTGACGTAATTCCATGTAAGTTCACCTTGGACTAAGTTTTTCTCATTATGCGATAATATTTTACAATTAAAACAAGGTGTTTTGTTTTATCAGAAATTCTTTTTTGGTATAAAGTTTAACAATTATATAATACCCTTACCGAAGAGAGCGTTAGTAGCAAACTATTTAGATGCGCGCATCTTGAAGGTGTGAGAAAGTTTATGAATGGCGTATAAAAATGCAACTATTATTGAACAGTCCAATCTAAGATTGTGGTGTCGCGTCCCGTTTTTCGAGTTTACGTATTAAAATGAACTTGGGTAAGAACAATTTTAACCAACTCGTTGCTCAGAATTACGTATTATCTGTCCCTCGAGAATTATGTTGTCAAATTCCTCGCTAAGGCTCGGATCACAATAATAAACTCGGGACCTATAATCCGTTAATCCTAGCAACTTACTGATTTTTCATATCATGAAAATGCCTTTAATGGCATTAACATTCGTTAAGAATTTCTCTCATACATGCAAACATAACTGTTTGTCCCCTCTCAAACCCAAACAATAGTCCACCTGCCATTATAAAAGTTAAAAGTCCAAATGAACAAACTGTCAACTATGGATATTAAGGTCTTTTGTTTTGTGTTTTGTTTTGTTTGCTATATAAATGAATCATAATTTGTTATTTCCTTACATTCCACCTGATGGAGGAGTGAGCATGTACTCCGAAACGTCGTGTATGTTCACATTAAAGAAGTTGTTATCCAGAAAATCTTCCTGGATCTTATGGACAATTATTGGTCATTCACATTTCAATATATTTACTATACAGACATACTGTTTCAAGTATATGACGATATGAAAGTTAACTATGACTAACACACATCAACCAGCTCCCGTTTACGTCTGTCCAAGATACACTTATTGTGGCAAACCATTATTCAGTTGTTGGTTATTGGGCTGAGGCTGAACAATTGCTCATCATCGCAGTTGGACCTGTGTCTTGTCTGTCTGTCTGTCTGTCTGTCTGTCTGTCTGTCTGTCAGTGTTGTAGGAGACTCAGGTATACATAGTGGTGGAATACGGGTGTTGTTTCCAGGAACGTGGTTTGAATCAGGTTAATATCTTTCCTGATCTCCTACATGGTTCTAATTGCCAGACTCTTTGACAGCTTCCTTGTCTATGACAGTGTGATTGTAGTCGTTTTTTACCTTAGACACTTTAATGCCATCGCCAGTTAGATTGTCAGTGTCAGATTCAACTTCACCGACACAATGAAGCCGATTGTAAGCATCAATGGAGTCACCAACATGATTGTAATCGTCTGTTTTGTTGATATCTTTACTGGTATCACCAACATGATTGTAATCGTCTGTTTCGTTGATATCTTTACTGGTATCACCAAGATGATTGTAAGTGTCAGTAGACTTTTTGACATTATCCGCACCACCATCATGACAAAAGGGGTTTTCAACATCCCCGAGGCGATGGTAGTTGTCCCTTGCTTTTGATAATTGACTAGAATCGCCCGCCCGGTTGTAAGTTCCAGCTTCCGTAATTACGTCGACGCAATTTGCTCCGCCAATGCGATTGTAAGTATCTGCGACTTCAGGGACAGGATTTGAACCACCTGCTCGGTTGTAGGCGTCTGTGTTATTAACATCACTGCCGCCATCTAGTCGATTGTAGATGCCCGTAGCTTTAGGTAAATGAGGTGAATCGCTAGCATGATTGTAAGCATCATTTGTATTGCCGAGGTGGTTGTACGTGTCTTTTGCGATTCCGCTGACACAAGAGGTGTCATTTGCTTTAAGCTCAGGTTGAGCATCGTCAAGTCGGTCGTAAGCATCAGTTTCATCACCTCCAACATTGCCAAAAGTCGGATTGATAGATCGAGGTCCACATTTTTGTCTCTTTGTGAATTCGCCATTCCTCTCTAGATCATTATCGTGTATGTAAGTGTAGTCATCGTTTGATGCTATCTTGTTTATTTGGTTATAGTGACGAGTTCCTAGTTCTGTTATAGACTCGTACTGATTCGGTGATTGACTTTGATCAACGTCCTGGGCAGTATCCGAGGAACTGTCGTCGTCTGAGATATCCTGAAAGGTGAATAGTTTGAGGTGAAAACTTGGAGTTCAATACACTGAAATAAAGAGGATGATTATGGTGTGCGTTGAACAAACAAACTGAACAGGCAGATGGGTATATTTGTTCTGAATTTAAACATTGGCTAATGTGCAAAATATTGTGGAAGTACATTTTAGGAAAATGTTATTCTATTTCATAAAGAGCGATTTTAGAGCTTGTTCCCATTTCAGCTATTCCTTACTCAACAGTAAACGTTTGTAAGACGTGTCAACTAGATTTATCCATATTTTATAATTTATGAAACACTTACCCTCTTTTCTTGATTAATGATATTGTTCATCTTATTGCTTTCATGCTCGGACTCTTGTTGTCTGAAATCAGAAAACATTCAGAAATGATTATGTTTGAATCTTAAATGCACAGTGCCATACTATGGCAACTATAAAACACGTGTACACGTGACAACGTACAATCTGAAACGGTATATTGAACTGCAACATTCTTCATTTGTTTACAAATAAATGGGTTCACTGTTATCTGGTTTCCAGGTTACACTAGTTAAACAGTTCATGTCATCTCAAATACCCCTAACGTGTAACGTAATACCAGTAACACATAACATACCACGTGCGTCAGCGAGTTTGTCGAAATTACTCGGGAATCAAAGAATTTCATTCCGATTTAACATGACAATATCCAACTAACTATTTCCACAGCATGAATAGTTAATACATAAACCACAAACATAAGTCTTTAACTACCTGCGCCGTCTACACCTCACACACATGACGACGACACCGACAGCAAGTACGACGACACCAACTACAGCGCCGATAACTCCTCCAATTAACGTGCGTTTGTCATCATCAGCTTTCTCCGCGGGTATTTCTTGTTTATCCTTGTTACGACCTGTCCAAGTGGTAAATAGTAATTAATTAGACGGGTTGTTTGCTTCTGTCTCACCTGTACACAATATATGATGTAATCAGTATTGGAATATTGTGTACAATATGTTTGTCTCACATGGACACAATATATGATGTAATCAGTATTGGAATATTTTGTACAATATGTTTGTCTCATCTTTAACACAATATATGATGTAATCAGTATTGGAATATTGTGTACACCAGTTTTATCGTTGCAGTTTTAGCCCAATCATGTGTTAATCATGATACAATATATGATGAAGTCATTATTGGGATAGTAGATACAATATTTGTGTTGTTGAAATTTGAGCCAAATGTCATATCGTAACTTTGTTTTAACAATTATATTATTATATAATATTTTTTATTTAGTTTATACAAAATGAACATTACAAACTGTCAAAATAAGGTTTATTTCCTTTGTTTAAGTAAATAACATTTTTAAAGTGATGCGTAAACATCTTCAATTCTTTTTTTATCCATCGTTTTATTCAACTGTGAAAAGACTTTCCTAACCACTATACCTTCGCTTTTACACGTTATCTGTGGCAATGGTTCAGTGTAGCATCGGTAACAGCTTGGGATAACATCATCACTGAAATATAGAACATGGAAGACTGTTTGTCAGTGGTGTACTCAATGCAGATCTATAACAATTTATGTTTGTTATTTTTTGTATTCAATGTAGATAAAACTTTACAGAGATATATTCGTTATTGGTGTATTCGATGTAGATATACGTATATCGATTTATGCCTGTTACTTTAGTCAATGCAGATGTACCAATAACGATTTATATTTACAACAAAATGGTAATATTTAGCACATCACAAACCTGTTGGTCTCCTCCTGACACGGCACTGCATCGACATTTTGACAGGATATAGTCAATCGTGTCCGTTCCGAATCTCCTCTTACATTCACAGTTATGCTACAGCCGATATATACCTGGGAATCTTGAACATGAAACAAAATATTCATTGGGGGTCTATATTAGCTACAACTCTTACTGAAAACTAACGTACCAGTATTTGTTGAAACCACACACATATATATTGATCGAAAAGAAAGTATGTGAACAAATGAACAATTGAATCGGTCGGATCAATGATCGAACGGAAAGTATTGTAATTCCCTTTCATTTATCAATGCAATAATATACACACGATACCAGCTTTAGTTGAAACCCCTACATAAGTTACACTTTAATCCGTAAACAAGTTACACGTCATGCTATTTGAAAATCCTGTGTACTAACTGTCTCAGTGACATGAGTGAATGTTAAGTACCCCTACTGGAACACGGTGTATCATCATATACACGGTGTATCATCATATACACGGTGTATCATCATATACACGGTGTATCATCATATACACGGTGTATCATCATATACACGGTGTATCATCATAAACACGGTGTATCATCATATACACGGTGTATCATCATATACACGGTGTATCATCATATACACGGTGTATCATCATATACACGGTGTATCATCATATACACGGTGTATCATCATATACACGGTGTATCATCATATACACGGTGTATCATCATATACACGGTGTATCATCATATACACGGTGTATCATCATATACACGGTGTATCATCATATACACGGTGTATCATCATATACACGGTGTATCATCATATACACGGTGTATCATCATCTACACGGTGTATCATCATATGCACGGTGTATCATCATATGCACGGTGTATCATCATATACACGGTGTATCATCATATACACGGTGTATCATCATATACACGGTGTATCATCATATACACGGTGTATCATCATATACACGGTGTATCATCATATACACGGTGTATCATCATATACACGGTGTATCATCATATACACGGTGTATCATCATATACACGGTGTATCATCATACACACGGTGTATCATCATATACACGGTGTATCATCATATACACGGTGTATCATCATATACACGGTGTATCATCATATGCACGGTGTATCATCATATACACGGTGTATCATCATATACACGGTGTATCATCATATGCACGGTGTATCATCATATACACGGTGTATCATCATATACACGGTGTATCATCATATGCACGGTGTATCATCATATACACGGTGTATCATCATATACACGGTGTATCATCATATACACGGTGTATCATCATATACACGGTGTATCATCATATACACGGTGTATCATCATATGCACGGTGTATCATCATATACACGGTGTATCATCATATACACGGTGTATCATCATATGCACGGTGTATCATCATATGCACGGTGTATCATCATATACACGGTGTATCATCATATACACGGTGTATCATCATATACACGGTGTATCATCATATACACGGTGTGTCATCATATACACGGTGTATCATCATATACACGGTGTATCATCATATACACGGTGTATCATCATATACACGGTGTATCATCATATACACGGTGTATCATCATATACACGGTGTATCATCATCTACACGGTGTATCATCATATACACGGTGTATCATCATATACACGGTGTATCATCATATGCACGGTGTATCATCATATACACGGTGTATCATCATATACACGGTGTATCATCATATACACGGTGTATCATCATATACACGGTGTATCATCATATACACGGTGTATCATCATATACACGGTGTATCATCATCTACACGGTGTATCATCATATACACGGTGTATCATCATATACACGGTGTATCATCATATACACGGTGTATCATCATATACACGGTGTATCATCATATACACGGTGTATCATCATATACACGGTGTATTATCATATAGGTTGTGTATCATCATCTACACGGTGTATCATCATATACACTGTGTATCATCATATACACGGTGTATCATCATATGCATGGTGTATCATCATATACACGGTGTATCATCATATACACGGTGTATCATCATATACACGGTGTATCATCATATACACGGTGTATCATCATATACACGGTGTATCATCATATACACGGTGTATCATCATATACACGGTGTATCATCATATACACGGTGTATCATCATATACACGGTGTATCATCATATACACGGTGTATCATCATATACATGTTGTATCATCATATACACGGTGTATCATCATATACACGGTGTATTATCATATACACGGTGTATCATCATATACACGGTGTATCATCATATACATGTTGTATCATCATATACACGGTGTATCATCATATACACGGTGTATTATCATATATGTTGTGTATCATCATCTACACGGTGTATCATCATATAGATGGTGCATCATCATATACACGGTGTATCATCATATACATGTTGTATCATCATATACACGGTGTATCATCATATAGATGGTGTATCATCATATACACGGTGTATCATAATATACACGGTGTATCATCATATACACGGTGTATCATCATATACATGGCGTATCATCATAAACACGGTGTATCATCATAAACACGGTGTATTATCATATATAGGGTGTATCATTGTCTATGTCATTTCAATTATGTTTCTGCTTCACTATTGTATTGTTTAACGTCAGTATTTACAAAGCTCTTACCTATTCGAGAGTAATACATGAGGTCTGTCTCTCCATCTGTGTAGGTCTTATTTATCTCGATTGTTGGATTGGACATCAGTTCCGCCTCGTCACAGTAGCTTTGACACAGGGTTCTGTTGAAACAAACACTGACACATTCTAATTACTATTTCCTCAAATCAACTGGAGTAAGGGTTCAATTTACAGCGTACAGTGATCCAGCTTATACCGGGGTGGTTACAGTGATCCAGCTTATACCGGGGTGGTTACAGTGATCAAGCTTATACCGGGGTGGTTACAGTGATCCAGTTAATACCAGGGTGGTTACAATGATCAGGCTTATACCAGGGTGGTTACAATGATCAAGCTTATACCGGGGTGGTTACAGTGATCCAGCTTATACCAGGGTGGTTACAGTGATCCGGCTTATACCAGGGTGGTTACAATGATCCAGCTAATACCAGGGTGGTTACAATGATCCAGCTAATACCAGGGTGGTTACAATGATCAAGCTTAAACCGGGGTGGTTACAGTGATCCAACTTATACCGGGGTGGCTACAGTGATCCGGCTTATACCAGGGTGGTTAAAGTGATCCGGCTTATACAAGGGTGGTTACAGTGATCCGGCTTATACCAGGGTGGTTACAGTTATCTGGCTTATACCAGGGTGGTTACAGTGATCCGGCTTATACAAGGCTGGTTACAGTGATCCATCTTGAACCGGGGTGGTTATAGTGATCCAACTTATACAAGGGTGGTTTCAGTGATTCAGCTTATACCAGGAAGGTTACAGTGATCCGGCTTATACCGGGGTAGTTACAGTGATCCAGCTAATACCAGGGTGGTTACAATGATCCAGCTTATACCAGGACGGTTACAATGATCCAGCTTATACCGGGGTGGTTACAGTGATCCAACTTATACCGGGCTGGCTACAGTGATCCGGCTTATACCAGGGTGGTTAAAGTGATCCGGCTTATACAAGGGTTGTTACAGTGATCCAGCTTATACCAGGGTGGTTACAGTGATCCGGCTTATACCAGGGTGGTTACAGTGATCCGGCTTATACCAGGGTGGTTACAATGATCCGGCTTATATCAGGGTGGTTACAGTGATCTGGCTTATACCAGGGTGGTTTCAGTGATCCAGCTTATACCGGGGTGGTTACAGTGATCCGGCTTATACCGGGGTGGTTACAGTGATCAAGCTTATACCGGGGTGGTTACAGTGATCCAGGTAATACCAGGGTGGTTACAATGATCAGGCTTATACCAGGGTGGTTACAATGATCAAGCTTATACCGGGGTGGTTACAGTGATCCAGCTTATACCGGGGTGGTTACAGTGATCCAGCATATACCGGGGTGGTTACAGTTATCCAGCTTATACCGGGGTAGTTACAGTGATCCAGCTAATACCAGGGTGGTTACAATGATCCAGCTTATACCAGGATGGTTACAATGATCAAGCTTAAACCGGGGTGGTTACAGTGATCAAACTTATACAGGTGTGGCTACAGTGATCCGGCTTATACCAGGGTGGTTAAAGTGATCCGGCTTATACAAGGGTGGTTTCAGTGATCCGGCTTATACCAGGGTGGTTACAGTTATCTGGCTTATACCAGGGTGGTTACAGTGATCCGGCTTATACCAGGGTGGTTACAGTGATCCATCTTGAACCGGGGTGGTTATAGTGATCCAACTTACACAAGGGTGGTTACAGTGATCCAGCTAATACCAGGGTGGTTACAATGATCCAGCTTATACCAGGACGGTTACAATGATCAAGCTTATACCGGGGTGGTTACAGTGATCCAACTTATACCGGGGTGGCTACAGTGATCCGGCTTATACCAGGGTGGTTAAAGTGATCCGGCTTATACAAGGGTGGTTACAGTGATCCAGCTTATACCAGGGTGGTTACAGTCATCCGGCTTATACCAGGGTGGTTACAGTGATCCGGCTTATACCAGGGTGGTTACAATGATCCGGCTTATATCAGGGTGGTTACAGTGATCTGGCTTATACCAGGGTGGTTTCAGTGATCCAGCTTATACCAGGGTGGTTACAGTGATATGGCTTATACCGGGATGGTTACAGTGATCCGGCTTATACCGGGGTGGTTACAGTGATTCAGCTTATAACAGGGTGGTTACAGTGATCCGGCTTATACCAGGGTGGTTACAGTGATCCGGCTTATACCAGGGTGGTTACAGTGATCCAACTTATAACAGGGTAGTTACAGTGATCCAGCTTATACCGGGGTGGTTACAGTGATCCGGCCTATAACAGGGTAGTTACAGTGATCCAGCTTATACCAGGGTGGTTACAGTGATCCGGCCTATACCAGGGTGGTTAGAGTGATCCGGCCTATACCAGGGTGGTAAGAGTGATCCAGCTTATACCGGGGTGGTTACAGTGATCCAGCTTATACCAAGGTGGTAACAGTGATCCAACTTATACCGGAGTGGTTACAGTGATCCAGCTTATGCCAGGGTAGTTAACAGTGATCCAGCTAATACCAGGGTGGTTACAGTTATCCAGCTTATACAAGGGTGGTTACAAAGATCCAACCTATACCAGGATGGTTACAGTGATCCAGTTTATACCGGGGTGGTTACAGTGATCCAGCTTATACCAGGGTGGTTACAGTGATCCGGCCTATAACAGGGTGGTTACAGTGATCCGGCCTATACCAGGGTGGTTACAGTTATCCGGCTTATAACAGGGTGGTTACAGTGATACAGCTTATACACGGGTGGTTACAGTGATCCGGCTTATACCGGGGTGGTTACAGTGATCCAGCTTATACCAGGGTGGTTACAGTGATCCAACTTATACCGGGGTGGTTACAGTGATCCGGCTAATACCAGGGTGGTTAAAGTGATCCGGCTTATACAAGGGTGGTTACAGTGATCCAGCTTATACCAGGGTGGTTACAGTGATCCGGCTTATACCAGGGTGGTTACAGTGATCCGGCTTATACCAGGGTGGTTACAATGATCCGGCTTATATCAGGGTGGTTACAGTGATCTGGCTTATACCAGGGTGGTTTCAGTGATCCAGCTTATACCGGGGTGGCTACAGTGACCCAGTTAATACCAGGGTGGTTACAATGATCAGGCTTATACCAGGGTGGTTACAATGATCAAGCTTATACCGGGGTGGTTACAGTGATCCGGCTTATACCGGGGTAGTTACAGTGATCCAGCAAATACCAGGGTGGTAACAATGATCCAGCTTATACCAGGATGGTTACAATGATCAAGCTTAAACCGGGGTGGTTACAGTGATCCAACTTATACCGGGGTGGCTACAGTGATCCGGCTTATACCAGGGTGGTTAAAGTGATCCGGCTTATACAAGGGTGGTTACAGTGATCCGGCTTATACCAGGGTGGCTACAGTTATCTGGATTATACCAGGGTGGTTACAGTGATCCGGCTTATACCAGGGTGGTTACAGTGTTCCATCTTGAACCGGGGTGGTTATAGTGATCCAACTTATACAAGGGTGGTTTCAGTGATCCAGCTTATACCAGGGTGGTTACAGTGATCCGGCTTATACCGGGGTAGTTACAGTGATCAAGCTAATACCAGGGTGGTTACAATGATCCAGCTTATACCAGGACGGATACAATGATCAAGATTATACCGGGGTGGTTACAGTGATCCGGCTTATACCAGGGTGGTTAAAGTGATCCGGCTTATACAAGGGTAGTTACAGTGATCCAGCTTATACCAGGGTGGTTACAGTGATCCGGCTTATACCAGGGTGGTTACAGTGATCCAGCTTATACCAGGGTGGTTACAGTGATCCGGCTTATACCAGGGTGGTTACAGTGATCCGACTTATACCAGGGTGGTTACAGTGATCCGGCTTATACCAGGGTGGTTACAGTGATCCGACTTATACCAGGGTGGTTACAGTGATCCGGCTTATACCAGGGTGGTTACAGTGATCCGGCTTATACCAGGGTGGTTACAGTGATCCGGCTTATACCAGGGTGGTTACAGTGATCTGGCTTATACCAGGGTGGTTACAGTGATCCGGCTTATACCAGGGTGGTTACAGTGATCTGGCTTATACCAGGGTGGTTACAGTGATCCGGCTTATACCAGGCTGGTTACAGTGATACAACTTATACCAGGGTGGTTACAATGATTTAGCTTATACCAGGGTGGTTACAGTGATCCAGCTTATACCAGGGTGGGTACAGTGATCCGTCTTATACCAGGGTGGTTACAGTGATCCGGCTTATATCAGGGTGGTTACAGTGATCCAGCTTATACCAGGATGGTTACAGTGATCCGGCTTATTCCAGGGTGGTTACAGTGATCCGGCTTATTCCAGGGTGGTTACAGTGACCCGTCTTATACCAGGGTGGTTACAGTGATCCGGCTTATATCAGGGTGGTTACAGTGATCTGGCTTATACCAGGGTGGTTTCAGTGATCCAGCTAATACCAGGGTGGTTACAGTGATCCGGCTTATACCGGGGTGGTTACAGTGATCCAGCTTATACCAAGGTGGTAACAGTGATCCAACTTATACCGGAGTGGTTACAGTGATCCAGCTTATGCCAGGGTAGTTACAGTGATCCAGCTAATACCAGGGTGGTTACAGTGATCCAGCTTATGCCAGGGTGGTTACAAAGATCCAACCTATACCAGGGTGGTTACAGTGATCTAACTTATACCAGGATGGTTACAGTGATCCAGTTTATACCGGGGTGGTTACAGTGATCCAGCTTATACCAGGGTGGTTACAGTGATCCGGCCTATAACAGGGTGGTTACAGTGATCCGGCCTATACCAGGCTGGTTACAGTTATCCGGCTTATACCAGGGTGGTTACAGTGATACAGCTTATACCAGGGTGGTTACAGTGATCCGGCTTATACCGGGGTGGTTACAGTGATCCAGCTTATACCAGGGTGGTTACAGTGATCCGGCTTATACCAGGGTGGTTACAGTGATCCGGCTAATACCAGGGTGGTTACAGTGATCCAACTTATACCAGGGTAGTTACAGTGATCCAGCTTATACCGGGGTGGTTACAGTGATCCGGCCTATAACAGGGTAGTTACAGTGATCCAGCTTATACCAGGGTGGTGACAGTGATCCGGCCTATACCAGGGTGGTTAGAGTGATCCAGCTTATACCGGGGTGGTTACAGTGATCCAGCTTATACCAAGGTGGTAACAGTGATCCAACTTATACCGGAGTGGTTACAGTGATCCAGCTTATGCCAGGGTAGTTACAGTGATCCAGCTAATACCAGGGTGGTTACAATGATCCAGCTTATGCCAGGGTGGTTACAAAGATCCAACCTATACCAGGGTTGTTACAATGATCCAGCTTATATCAGGGTGGTTACAGTGATCCAGCCTATACCAGGGTGGTTACAGTGATCCAACATATACCAGGATGGTTACAGTGATCCAGTTTATACCGGGGTGGTTACAGTGATCCAGCTTATACCAGGGTGGTTACAGTGATCCGGCCTATAACAGGGTAGTTACAGTGATCCAGCTTATACCAGGGTGGTTACAGTGATCCGGCCTATACCAGGGTGGTTAGAGTGATCCAGCTTATACCGGGGTGGTTACAGTGATCCAGCTTATACCAAGGTGGTAACAGTGATCCAACTTATACCGGAGTGGTTACAGTGATCCAGCTTATGCCAGGGTAGTTACAGTGATCCAGCTAATACCAGGGTGGTTACAATGATCCAGCTTATGCCAGGGTGGTTACAAAGATCCAACCTATACCAGGGTTGTTACAATGATCCAGCTTATATCAGGGTGGTTACAGTGATCCAGCCTATACCAGGTTGGTTACAGTGATCCAACATATACCAGGATGGTTACAGTGATCCAGTTTATACCGGGGTGGTTACAGTGATCCAGCTTATACCAGGGTGGTTACAGTGATCCGGCCTATAACAGGGTGGTAACAGTGATCCGGCCTATGTTACAGTTATCCGGCTTATACCAGGGTGGTTACAGTGATCCAGCTTATACCAGGGTGGTTACAGTGATCCGGCCTATAACAGGGTGGTTACAGTGATCCGGCCTATATCAGGGTGGTTACAGTTATCCGGCTTATACCAGGGTGGTTACAGTGATCCGGCCTATACCAGGGTGGTTAGAGTGATCCAGCTTATACCGGGGTGGTTACATTGATCCAGCTTATACCAAGGTGGTAACAGTGATCCAACTTATACCGGAGTGGTTACAGTGATCCAGCTTATGCCAGGGTAGTTACAGTGATCCAGCTAATACCAGGGGGGTTACAATGATCCAGATTATGCCAGGATGGTTACAAAGATCCAACCTATACCAGGGTGGTTACAATGATCCAGCTTATATCAGGGTGGTTACAGTGATCCAGCCTATACCAGGGTGGTTACAGTGATCCAACTTAAACCAGGATGGTGACAGTGATCCAGTTTATACCGGGGTGGTTACAGTGATCCGGCTTATACCAGGGTGGTTACAGTGATCCAGCTTATATCAGGGTGGTTACAGTGATCAGGCTTATACCAGGGTGGTTACAGTGATCCGACTTATACCAGGGTGGTTACAGTGATCCGGCTTATACCAGGGTGGTTACAGTGATCCAACTTATACCAGGGTAGTTACAGTGATCCAGCTTATACCGGGGTGGTTACAGTGATCCGGCCTATAACAGGGTAGTTACAGTGATCCAGCTTATACCAGGGTGGTTACAGTCATCCGGCCTATACCAGGGTGGTTAGAGTGATCCAGCTTATACCGGGGTGGTTACAGTGATCCAGCTTATACCAAGGTGGTAACAGTGATCCAACTTATACCGGAGTGGTTACAGTGATCCAGCTTATGCCAGGGTAGTTACAGTGATCCAGCTAATACCAGGGTGGTTACAGTGATCCAGCTTATGCCAGGGTGGTTACAAAGATCCAACCTATACCAGGGTGGTTACAGTGATCCAACTTATACCAGGATGGTTACAGTGATCCAGTTTATACCGGGGTGGTTACAGTGATCCAGCTTATACCAGGGTGGTTACAGTGATCCGGCCTATAACAGGGTGGTTACAGTGATCCGGCCTATACCAGGCTGGTTACAGTTATCCGGCTTATACCAGGGTGGTTACAGTGATACAGCTTATACCAGGGTGGTTACAGTGATCCGGCTTATACCGGGGTGGTTACAGTGATCCAGCTTATACCAGGGTGGTTACAGTTATCCGGCTTATACCAGGGTGGTTACAGTCATCCGGCCTATACCAGGGTGGTTAGAGTGATCCAGCTTATACCGGGGTGGTTACATTGATCCAGCTTATACCAAGGTGGTAACAGTGATCCAACTTATACCGGAGTGGTTACAGTGATCCAGCTTATGCCAGGGTAGTTACAGTGATCCAGCTAATACCAGGGGGGTTACAATGATCCAGATTATGCCAGGATGGTTACAAAGATCCAACCTATACCAGGGTGGTTACAATGATCCAGCTTATATCAGGGTGGTGACAGTGATCCAGCCTATACCAGGGTGGTTACAGTGATCCAACTTAAACCAGGATGGTTACAGTGATCCAGTTTATACCGGGGTGGTTACAGTGATCCGGCTTATACCAGGGTGGTTACAGTGATCCAGCTTATATCAGGGTGGTTACAGTGATCAGGCTTATACCAGGGTGGTTACAGTGATCCGACTTATACCAGGGTGGTTACAGTGATCCGGCTTATACCAGGGTGGTTACAGTGATCCAACTTATACCAGGGTAGTTACAGTGATCCAGCTTATACCGGGGTGGTTACAGTGATCCGGCCTATAACAGGGTAGTTACAGTGATCCAGCTTATACCAGGGTGGTTACAGTCATCCGGCCTATACCAGGGTGGTTAGAGTGATCCAGCTTATACCGGGGTGGTTACAGTGATCCAGCTTATACCAAGGTGGTAACAGTGATCCAACTTATACCGGAGTGGTTACAGTGATCCAGCTTATGCCAGGGTAGTTACAGTGATCCAGCTAATACCAGGGTGGTTACAGTGATCCAGCTTATGCCAGGGTGGTTACAAAGATCCAACCTATACCAGGGTGGTTACAGTGATCCAACTTATACCAGGATGGTTACAGTGATCCAGTTTATACCGGGGTGGTTACAGTGATCCAGCTTATACCAGGTTGGTTACAGTGATCCGGCCTATAACAGGGTGGTTACAGTGATCCGGCCTATACCAGGCTGGTTACAGTTATCCGGCTTATACCAGGGTGGTTACAGTGATACAGCTTATACCAGGGTGGTTACAGTGATCCGGCTTATACCGGGGTGGTTACAGTGATCCAGCTTATACCAGGGTGGTTACAGTGATCCGGCTTATACCAGGGTGGTTACAGTGATCCGGCTAATACCAGGGTGGTTACAGTGATCCAACTTATACCAGGGTAGTTACAGTGATCCAGCTTATACCGGGGTGGTTACAGTGATCCGGCCTATAACAGGGTAGTTACATTGATCCAGCTTATACCAGGGTGGTTACAGTGATCCGGCCTATACCAGGGTGGTTAGAGTGATCCAGCTTATACCGGGGTGGTTACAGTAATCCAGCTTATACCAAGGTGGTAACAGTGATCCAACTTATACCGGAGTGGTTACAGTAATCCAGCTTATGCCAGGGTAGTTACAGTGATCCAGCTAATACCAGGGTGGTTACAATGATCCAGCTTATGCCAGGTTGGTTACAAAGATCCAACCTATACCAGGGTTGTTACAATGATCCAGCTTATATCAGGGTGGTTACAGTGATCCAGCCTATACCAGGGTGGTTACAGTGATCCAACATATACCAGGATGGTTACAGTGATCCAGTTTATACCGGGGTGGTTACAGTGATCCAGCTTATACCAGGGTGGTTACAGTGATCCGGCCTATAACAGGGTGGTTACAGTGATCCGGCCTATGTTACAGTTATCCGGCTTATACCAGGGTGGTTACAGTGATCCAGCTTATACCAGGGTGGTTACAGTGATCCGGCCTATAACAGGGTGGTTACAGTGATCCGGCCTATACCAGGGTGGTTACAGTTATCCGGCTTATACCAGGGTGGTTACAGTGATCCGGCCTATACCAGGGTGGTTAGAGTGATCCAGCTTATACCGGGGTGGTTACATTGATCCAGCTTATACCAAGGTGGTAACAGTGATCCAACTTATACCGGAGTGGTTACAGTGATCCAGCTTATGCCAGGGTAGTTACAGTGATCCAGCTAATACCAGGGGGGTTACAATGATCCAGATTATGCCAGGATGGTTACAAAGATCCAACCTATACCAGGGTGGTTACAATGATCCAGCTTATATCAGGGTGGTTACAGTGATCCAGTCTATACCAGGGTGGTTACAGTGATCCAACTTATACCAGGATGGTTACAGTGATCCAGTTTATACCGGGGTGTTTACAGTGATCCGGCTTATACCAGGGTGGTTACAGTGATCCAGCTTATATCAGGGTGGTTACAGTGATCAGGCTTATACCAGGGTGGTTACAGTGATCCGACTTATACCAGGGTGGTTACAGTGATCCGGCCTATAACAGGGTGGTTACAGTGATCCGGCCTATACCAGGGTGGTTACAGTTATCCGGCTTATACCAGGGTGGTTACAGTGATCCGGCCTATACCAGGGTGGTTAGAGTGATCCAGCTTATACCGGGGTGGTTACATTGATCCAGCTTATACCAAGGTGGTAACAGTGATCCAACTTATACCGGAGTGGTTACAGTGATCCAGCTTATGCCAGGGTAGTTACAGTGATCCAGCTAATACCAGGGGGGTTACAATGATCCAGATTATGCCAGGATGGTTACAAAGATCCAACCTATACCAGGGTGGTTACAATGATCCAGCTTATATCAGGGTGGTTACAGTGATCCAGCCTATACCAGGGTGGTTACAGTGATCCAACTTAAACCAGGATGGTTACAGTGATCCAGTTTATACCGGGGTGGTTACAGTGATCCGGCTTATACCAGGGTGGTTACAGTGATCCAGCTTATATCAGGGTGGTTACAGTGATCAGGCTTATACCAGGGTGGTTACAGTGATCCGACTTATACCAGGGTGGTTACAGTGATCCGGCTTATACCAGGGTGGTTACAGTGATCCAACTTATACCAGGGTAGTTACAGTGATCCAGCTTATACCGGGGTGGTTACAGTGATCCGTTCTATAACAGGGTAGTTACAGTGATCCAGCTTATACCAGGGTGGTTACAGTCATCCGGCCTATACCAGGGTGGTTAGAGTGATCCAGCTTATGCCGGGGTGGTTACAGTGATCCAGCTTATACCAAGGTGGTAACAGTGATCCAACTTATACCGGAGTGGTTACAGTGATCCAGCTTATGCCAGGGTAGTTACAGTGATCCAGCTAATACCAGGGTGGTTACAGTGATCCAGCTTATGCCAGGGTGGTTACAAAGATCCAACCTATACCAGGGTGGTTACAGTGATCCAACTTATACCAGGATGGTTACAGTGATCCAGTTTATACCGGGGTGGTTACAGTGATCCAGCTTATACCAGGGTGGTTACAGTGATCCGGCCTATAACAGGGTGGTTACAGTGATCCGGCCTATACCAGGCTGGTTACAGTTATCCGGCTTATACCAGGGTGGTTACAGTGATACAGCTTATACCAGGGTGGTTACAGTGATCCGGCTTATACCGGGGTGGTTACAGTGATCCAGCCTATACCAGGGTGGTTACAGTGATCCGGCTTATACCAGGGTGGTTACAGTGATCCGGCTAATACCAGGGTGGTTACAGTGATCCAACTTATACCAGGGTTGTTACAGTGATCCAGCTTATACCGGGGTGGTTACAGTGATCCGGCCTATAACAGGGTAGTTACAGTGATCCAGCTTATACCAGGGTGGTTACAGTGATCCGGCCTATACCAGGGTGGTTAGAGTGATCCAGCTTATACCGGGGTGGTTACAGTGATCCAGCTTATACCAAGGTGGTAACAGTGATCCAACTTATACCGGAGTGGTTACAGTGATCCAGCTTATGCCAGGGTAGTTACAGTGATCCAGCTAATACCAGGGTGGTTACAATGATCCAGCTTATGCCAGGGTGGTTACAGAGATCCAACCTATACCAGGGTTGTTACAATGATCCAGCTTATTTCAGGGTGGTTACAGTGATCCAGCCTATACCAGGGTGGTTACAGTGATCCAACATATACCAGGATGGTTACAGTGATCCAGTTTATACCGGGGTGGTTACAGTGATCCAGCTTATACCAGGGTGGTTACAGTGATCCGGCCTATAACAGGGTGGTTACAGTGATCCGGCCTATGTTACAGTTATCCGGCTTATACCAGGGTGGTTACAGTGATCCAGCTTATACCAGGGTGGTTACAGTGATCCGGCCTATAACAGGGTGGTTACAGTGATCCGGCCTATACCAGGGTGGTTACAGTTATCCGGCTTATACCAGGGTGGTTACAGTGATCCGGCCTATACCAGGGTGGTTAGAGTGATCCAGCTTATACCGGGGTGGTTACATTGATCCAGCTTATACCAAGGTGGTAACAGTGATCCAACTTATACCGGAGTGGTTACAGTGATCCAGCTTATGCCAGGGTAGTTACAGTGATCCAGCTTATACCAGGGGGGTTACAATGATCCAGATTATGCCAGGATGGTTACAAAGATCCAACCTATACCAGGGTGGTTACAATGATCCAGCTTATATCAGGGTGGTTACAGTGATCCAGTCTATACCAGGGTGGTTACAGTGATCCAACTTATACCAGGATGGTTACAGTGATCCAGTTTATACCGGGGTGGTTACAGTGATCCGGCTTATACCAGGGTGGTTACAGTGATCCAGCTTATATCAGGGTGGTTTCAGTGATCAGGCTTATACCAGGGTGGTTACAGTGATCCGACTTATACCAGGGTGGTTACAGTGATCCGGCTTATACCAGGGTGGTTACAGTGATCCGGCTTATACCAGGGTGGTTACAGTGATCCGGCTTATACCAGGGTGGTTAAAGTGATCTGGCTTATACCAGGGTGGTTACAGTGATCCGGCTTATACCAGGCTGGTTACAGTGATCCAACTTATACCAGGGTGATTACAATGATTTAGCTTATACCAGGGTGGTTACAGTGATCCAGCTTATACCAGGGTGGTTACAGTGATCCGTCTTATACCAGGGTGGTTACAGTGATCCGGCTTATATCAGGGTGGTTACAGTGATCCAGCTTATACCAGGATGGTTACAGTGATCCGGCTTATTCCAGGGTGGTTACAGTGATCCGGCTTATTCCAGGGTGGTTACAGTGACCCGTCTTATACCAGGGTGGTTACAGTGATCCGGCTTATATCAGGGTGGTTACAGTGATCTGGCTTATACCAGGGTGGTTTCAGTGATCCAGCTTATACCAGGGTGGTTACAGTGATCCGGCTTATACCGGGGTGGTTACAGTGATCCGGCTTATACCGGGGTGGTTACAGTGATCCAGCTTATACCAGGGTGGTTACAGTGATCCGGCTTATACCAGGGTGGTTACAGTGATCCGGCTTATACCAGGGTGGTTACAGTGATCCAACTTTTACCAGGGTAGTTACAGTGATCCAGCTTATACCAGGGTGGTTACAGAGATCCGGCCTATACCAGGGTGGTTAGAGTGATCCAGCTTATACCGGGGTGGTTACAGTGATCCAGCTTATACCAAGGTGGTAACAGTGATCCAACTTATACCGAAGTGGTTACAGTGATCCAGCTTATGCCAGGGTAGTTACAGTGATCCAGCTAATACCAGGGTGGTAACAGTGATCCAGCTTATGCCAGGGTGGTTACAAAGATCCAACCTATACCAGGGTGGTTACAGTGATCCAACTTATACCAGGATGGTTACAGTGATCCAGTTTATACCGGGGTGGTTACAGTGATCCAGCTTATACCAGGGTGGTTACAGTGATCCGGAATATAACAGGGTGGTTACAGTGATCCGGCCTATACCAGGCTGGTTACAGTTATCCGGCTTATACCAGGGTGGTTACAGTGATACAGCTTATACCAGGGTGGTTACAGTGATCCGGCTTATACCGGGGTGGTTACAGTGATCCAGCTTATACCAGGGTGGTTACAGTGATCCGGCCTATAACAGGGTGGTTACAGTGATCCAGCTTATACCAAGGTGGTAACAGTGATCCAACTTATACCGGAGTGGTTACAGTGATCCAGCTTATACCAGGGTGGTTACAATGATCCAGCTTATGCCAGGGTGGTTACAAAGATCCAACCTATACCAGGGTTGTTACAATGATCCAGCTTATATCAGGGTGGTTACAGTGATCCAGCCTATACCAGGGTGGTTACAGTGATCCAACATATACCAGGATGGTTACAGTGATCCAGTTTATACCGGGGTGGTTACAGTGATCCAGCTTATACCAGGGTGGTTACAGTGATCCGGCCTATAACAGGGTGGTTACAGTGATCCGGCCTATGTTACAGTTATCCGGCTTATACCAGGGTGGTTACAGTGATCCAGCTTATACCAGGGTGGTTACAGTGATCCGGCCAATAACAGGGTGGTTACAGTGATCCGGCCTATACCAGGGTGGTTAGAGTGATCCAGCTTATACCGGGGTGGTTACAGTGATCCAGCTTATACCAAGGTGGTAACAGTGATCCAGCTAATACCAGGGGGGTTACAATGATCCAGATTATGCCAGGATGGTTACAAAGATCCAACCTATACCAGGGTGGTTACAATGATCCAGCTTATATCAGGGTGGTTACAGTGATCCAGCCTATACCAGGGTGGCTACAGTGATCCAACTTATACCAGGATGGTTACAGTGATCCAGTTTATACCGGGGTGGTTACAGTGATCCGGCTTATACCAGGGTGGTTACAGTGATCAAGCTTATATCAGGGTGGTTACAGTGATCAGGCTTATACCAGGGTGGTTACAGTGATCCGACATATACCAGGGTGGTTACAGTGATCCGGCTTATACCAGGGTGGTTACAGTGATCCGGCTTATACCAGGGTGGTTACAGTGATCTGGCTAATACCAGGGTGGTTACAGTGATCCGGCTTATACCAGGCTGGTTACAGTGATCCGGCTTATATCAGGGTGGTTACAGTGATCCAGCTTATACCAGGGTGGTTACAGTGATCCGGCTTATACCAGGGTGGTTACAGTGATCCGGCTACTACCAGGGTGGTTACAGTGATCCGGCTTATACCAGGGTGGTTACAGTGATCCAACTTATACCAGGGTGATAACAGTGATCCGGCTTATTCCAGGGTGGTTACAGTGATCCGGCTTATACCAGGGTGGTTACAGTGATCCGGCTTATATCAGGGTGGTTACAGTGATCCAGCTTATACCAGGGTGGTTACAGTGATCCGGCTTATACCAGGGTGGTTACAGTGATCCGGCTACTACCAGGGTGGTTACAGTGATCCGGCTTATACCAGGGTGGTTACAGTAATCCAACTTATACCAGGGTGATAACAGTGATCCGGCTTATTCCAGGGTGGTTACAGTGATCCGGCTTATACCAGGGTGGTTACAGTGATCCGGCTACTACCAGGGTGGTTACAGTGATCCGGCTTATACCAGGATGGTTACAGTGATCCAACTTATACGAGGGTGGTTACAGTGATCCGGCTTATACCAGGGTGGTTACAGTGATCCGGCTTATACCACGGTGGTTACAGTGATCCGGCTTATACCAGGTTGGTTACAGTGATCCAGCTTATATCAGGGTGGTTACAGTGATCCGGCTTATACCAGGGTGGTTACAGTGATCCGGCTGATACCAGGGCGGTTACAGTGATCCGGCTTATATCAGGGTGGTTACAGTGATCCGGCTTATACCAGGACGGTTACAGTGATCCGGCTTATATCAGGGTGGTTACAGTGATCCGGCTTATACCAGATTGGTTACAGTGATCCGGCTTATGCCAGGGTGGTTACAGTGATCCGGCTAATACCAGGGTGGTTACAGTGATCCGGCTTATACCGGGGTGGTTACAGTGATCCAACTTATACCAGGGTGGTTACAATGATTCAGCTTATACAAGGGTGGTTACAGTGATCCGGCTTATACCAGGGTGGTTACAGTGATCCGTCTTATACCAGGGTGGTTACAGTGATCCGGCTTATATCAGGGTGGTTACAGTGATCCGGCTTATACCAGGGTGGTTACAGTGATCTGGCTTATACCAGGCTGGTTACAGTTATCCGGCTTATACCAGGGTTGTTACAGTGATACAGCTTATACCAGGGTGGTTACAGTGATCCGGCTTATACCGGGGTGGTTACAGTGATCCAGCTTATACCAGGGTGGTTACAGTGATCCGGCTTATACCAGGGTGGTTAAAGTGATCCGGCTAATACCAGGGTGGTTACAGTGATCCAACTTATACCAGGGTAGTTACAGTGATCCAGCTTATACCGGGGTGGTTACAGTGATCCGGCCTATAACAGGGTAGTTACAGTGATCCAGCTTATACCAGGGTGGTTACAGTGATCCGGCCTATACCAGGGTGGTTAGAGTGATCCAGCTTATACCGGGGTGGTTACAGTGATCCTGCTTATACCAAGGTGGTAACAGTGATCCAACTTATACCGGAGTGGTTACAGTGATCCAGCTTATGCCAGGGTAGTTACAGTGATCCAGCTAATACCAGGGTGGTTACAATGATCCAGCTTATGCCAGGGTGGTTACAACGATCCAACCTATACCAGGGTTGTTACAATGATCCAGCTTATATCAGGGTGGTTACAGTGATCCAGCCTATACCAGGGTGATTACAGTGATCCAACATATACCAGGATGGTTACAGTGATCCAGTTTATACCGGGGTGGTTACAGTGATCCAGCTTATACCAGGGTGGTTACAGTGATCCGGCCTATAACAGGGTCGTTACAGTGATCCGGCCTATGTTACAGTTATCCGGCTTATACCAGGGTGGTTACAGTGATCCAGCTTATACCAGGGTGGTTACAGTGATCCGGCCTATAACAGGGTGGTTACAGTGATCCAGCTTATACCAGGGTGGTTACAGTGATCCGGCCTATACCAGGGTGGTTAGAGTGATCCAGCTTATACCGGGGTGGTTACAGCGATCCAGCTTATACCAAGGTGGTAACAGTGATCCAACTTATACCGGAGTGGTCACAGTGATCCAGCTTATGCCAGGGTAGTTACAGTGATCCAGCTAATACCAGGGTGGTTACAATGATCAAGCTTATGCCAGGGTGGTTACAAAGATCCAACCTATACCAGGGTGGTTACAATGATCCAGCTTATATCAGGGTGGTTACAGTGATCCAGCCTATACCAGGGTGGTTACAGTGATCCAACTTATACCAGGATGGTTACAGTGATCCAGTTTATACCGGGGTGGTTACAGTGATCCAGCTTATACCAGGTTGGTTACAGTGATCCGGCCTATAACAGGGTGGTTACAGTGATCCGGCCTATACCAGGGTGGTTACAGTTATCCGGCTTATACCAGGGTGGTTACAGTGATACAGCTTATACCAGGGTGGTTTCAGTGATCCGGCTTATTCCAGGGTGGTTACAGTGATCCGGCTTATACCAGGGTGGTTACAATGATCCAGCTTATATCAGGGTGGTTACAGTGATCAGGCTTATACCAGGGTGGTTACAGTGATTCGGCTTATACCAGGGTGGTTACAGTGATCCGGCTTATACCAGGGTGGTTACAGTGATCTGGCTAATACCAGGGTGGTGACTGTGATCCGGCTTATACCAGGGTGGTTACAGTGATCCAACTTATACCAGGGTGGTTACAATGATTTAGCTTATACCAGGGTGGTTACAGTGATCCAGCTAATACCAGGGTGGTTACAGTGATCCGGCTTATACCGGGGTGGTTACAGTGATCCAACTTATACCAGGGTGGTTACAGTGATCCGGCTTATATCAGGGTGGTTACAGTGATCCGGCTTATACCAGGGTGGTTACAGTGATCCGGCTTATATCAGGGTGGTTACAGTGATCCGGCTTATACCAGGGTGGTTACAGTGATCCGGCTTATATCAGGGTGGTTACAGTGGTCCGGCTTATACCAGGGTGGTTACAGTGATCCGGCTTATTCCAAGGTGGTTACAAAGATCCAACCTATACCAGGGTGGTTACAATGATCCAGCTTATATCAGGGTGGTTACAGTGATCCAGCCTATACCAGGGTGGTTACAGTGATCCAACTTATACCAGGATGGTTACAGTGATCCAGTTTTTACCGGGGTGGTTACAGTGATCCAGCTTATACCAGGGTGGTTACAGTGATCCAGCTTATACCAGGGTGGTTACAGTGATCCGGCCTATAACAGGGTGGTTACAGTGATCCGGCCTATACCAGGGTGGTTACAGTTATCCGGCTTATACCAGGGTGGTTACAGTGATCCAACTTATACCAGGATGGTTACAGTGATCAAGTTTATACCGGGGTGGTTACAGTGATCCAGCTTATACCAGGGTGGTTACAGTGATCCGGCCTAAAACAGGGTCGTTACAGTGATCCGGCCTATGTTACAGTTATCCGGCTTATACCAGGGTGGTTACAGTGATCCAGCTTATACCAGGGTGGTTACAGTGATCCGGCCTATAACAGGGTGGTTACAGTGATCCAGCTTATACCAGGGTGGTTACAGTGATCCGGCCTATACCAGGGTGGTTAGAGTGATCCAGCTTATACCGGGGTGGTTACAGCGATCCAGCTTATACCAAGGTGGTAACAGTGATCCAACTTATACCGGAGTGGTCACAGTGATCCAGCTTATGCCAGGGTAGTTACAGTGATCCAGCTAATACCAGGGTGGTTACAATGATCAAGCTTATGCCAGGGTGGTTACAAAGATCCAACCTATACCAGGGTGGTTACAATGATCCAGCTTATATCAGGGTGGTTACAGTGATCCAGCCTATACCAGGGTGGTTACAGTGATCCAACTTATACCAGGATGGTTACAGTGATCCAGTTTATACCGGGGTGGTTACAGTGATCCAGCTTATACCAGGTTGGTTACAGTGATCCGGCCTATAACAGGGTGGTTACAGTGATCCGGCCTATACCAGGGTGGTTACAGTTATCCGGCTTATACCAGGGTGGTTACAGTGATACAGCTTATACCAGGGTGGTTTCAGTGATCCGGCTTATTCCAGGGTGGTTACAGTGATCCGGCTTATACCAGGGTGGTTACAATGATCCAGCTTATATCAGGGTGGTTACAGTGATCAGGCTTATACCAGGGTGGTTACAGTGATTCGGCTTATACCAGGGTGGTTACAGTGATCCGGCTTATACCAGGGTGGTTACAGTGATCTGGCTAATACCAGGGTGGTGACTGTGATCCGGCTTATACCAGGGTGGTTACAGTGATCCAACTTATACCAGGGTGGTTACAATGATTTAGCTTATACCAGGGTGGTTACAGTGATCCAGCTAATACCAGGGTGGTTACAGTGATCCGGCTTATACCGGGGTGGTTACAGTGATCCAACTTATACCAGGGTGGTTACAGTGATCCGGCTTATATCAGGGTGGTTACAGTGATCCGGCTTATACCAGGGTGGTTACAGTGATCCGGCTTATATCAGGGTGGTTACAGTGATCCGGCTTATACCAGGGTGGTTACAGTGATCCGGCTTATATCAGGGTGGTTACAGTGGTCCGGCTTATACCAGGGTGGTTACAGTGATCCGGCTTATTCCAAGGTGGTTACAAAGATCCAACCTATACCAGGGTGGTTACAATGATCCAGCTTATATCAGGGTGGTTACAGTGATCCAGCCTATACCAGGGTGGTTACAGTGATCCAACTTATACCAGGATGGTTACAGTGATCCAGTTTTTACCTTTGGTGGTTACAGTGATCCAGCTTATACCAGGGTGGTTACAGTGATCCGGCCTATAACAGGGTGGTTACAGTGATCCGGCCTATACCAGGGTGGTTACAGTTATCCGGCTTATACCAGGGTGGTTACAGTGATCCAACTTATACCAGGATGGTTACAGTGATCCAGTTTATACCGGGGTGGTTACAGTGATCCAGCTTATACCAGGGTGGTTACAGTGATCCGGCCTAAAACAGGGTGGTTACAGTGATCCGGCCTATACCAGGGTGGTTACAGTGATCCAACTTATACCAGGATGGTTACAGTGATCCAGTTTATACCGGGGTGGTTACAGTGATCCAGCTTATACCAGGGTGTTTACAGTGATCCGGCCTATAACAGGGTGGTTACAGTGATCCGGCCTATACCAGGGTGGTTACAGTTATCCGGCTTATACCAGGGTGGTTACAGTGATACAGCTTATACCAGGGTTTTTACAGTGATCCGGCTTATTCCAGGGTGGTTTCAGTGATCCGGCTTATACCAGGGTGGTTACAATGATCCAGCTTATATAAGGGTGGTTACAGTGATCAGGCTTATACCAGGGTGGTTACAGTGATTCGGCTTATACCAGGGTGGTTACAGTGATTCGGCTTATACCAGGGTGGTTACAGTGATCCGGCTTATACCAGGGTGGTTACAGTGATCTGGCTAATACCAGGGTGGTTACAGTGATCCGGCTTATACCAGGGTGGTTACAGTGATCCAACTTATACCAGGGTGGTTACAGTGATCCGTCTTATACCAGGGTGGTTACAGTGATCCGGCTTATATCAGGGTGGTTACAGTGATCCGGCTTATACCAGGGTGGTTACAGTGATCCGGCTTATTCCAAGGTGGTTACAAAGATCCAACCTATACCAGGGTGGTTACAATGATCCAGCTTATATCAGCGTGGTTACAGTGATCCAGCCTATACCAGGGTGGTTACAGTGATCCAACTTATACCAGGATGGTTACAGTGATCCAGTTTATACCGGGGTGGTTACAGTGATCCGGCTTATACCGGGGTGGTTACAGTGATCCAGCTTATACCAGGGTGGTTACAGTGATCCGGCTTATACCGGGGTGGTTACAGTGATCCAGCTTATACCAGGGTGGTTACAGTGATCCGGCTTATACCAGGGTGGTTTCAGTGATCCGGCTTATACCAGCGTGGTTACAGTGATCGAACTTATACCAGGGTAGTTACAGTGATCCAGCTTATACCGGGGTGATTACAGTGATCCGGCCTATAACAGGGTAGTTACAGTGATCCAGCTTATACCAGGGTGGTTACAGTGATCCGGCCTATACCAGGGTGGTTAGAGTGATCCAGCTTATACCGGGGTGGTTACAGTGATCCAGCTTATACCAAGGTGGTAACAGTGATCCAACTTATACCGGAGTGGTTACAGTGATCCAGCTTATGCCAGGGTAGTTACAGTGATCCAGCTAATACCAGGGTGGTTACAATGATCCAGCGTATGCCAGGGTGGTTACACAGATCCAACCTATACCAGGGTGGTTACAGTGATCCAGCTTATATCAGGGTGGTTACAGTGATCCAGCCTATACCAGGGTGGTTACAGTGATCCAACTTATACCAGGATGGTTACAGTGATCCAGTTTATACCGGGGTGGTTACAGTGATCCGGCCTATAACAGGGTGGTTACAGTGATCCGGCCTATACCAGGGTGGTTACAGTTTTCCGGCCTATACCAGGGTGGTTACAGTTTTCCGGCTTATACCAGGGTGGTTACAGTGATACAGCTTATACCAGGGTGGTTACAGTGATCAGGCTTATTCCAGGGTGGTTACAGTGATCCGGCTTATACCAGGTTGGTTACAGTGATCCAGCGTATATCAGGGTGGTTACAGTGATCAGGCTTATACCAGGGTGGTTACAGTGATCCAACTTATACCAGGTTGGTTACAATGATTTAGCTTATACCAGGGTGGTAACAGTGATCCAGCCTGGTATAAGCCGGATCACTGTAACCACCCTGGTATAAGCCGGATCACTGTAACCACCCTGGTATAAGCCGGATCACTGTAACCACCCTGGTATAACCCTGGTGGTTACAGTGATCCGGCTTATACCAGGGTGGTTACAGTGATCCGGCTTATACCAGGGTGGTTACAGTGATCCAGCTTATATCAGGGTGGTTACAGTGATCCGGCTTATACCAGGGTGGTTACAGTGATCCGGCTTATACCCGGGTGGTTACAGTGATCCGGCTTATATCAGGGTGGTTACAGTGATCCGGCTTATACCAGATTGGTTACAGTGATCCGGCTTATACCAGGGTGGTAACAGTGATCCGGCTAATACCAGGGTGGTTACAGTGATCCGGCTTATACCAGGGTGGTAACAGTGATCCAACTTATACCAGGGTGGTTACAATGATTCAGCTTATACAAGGGTGGTTACAGTGATCCGGCTTATACCAGGGTGGTTACAGTGATCCGGCTTATACCAGGGTGGTAACAGTGATCCAACTTATACCAGGGTGGTTACAATGATTCAGCTTATACAAGGGTGGTTACAGTGATCCGGCTTATACCAGGGTGGTTACAGTGATCCGTCTTATACCAGGGTGGTTACAGTGATCCGGCTTATATCAGGGTGGTTACAGTGATCCGGCTTATACCAGGGTTGTTACAGTGATCCGGCTTATTCCAGGGTGGTTACAGTGATCCGGCTTATACCAGGGTGGTTACAGTGATCCGGCTTATACCAGGGTGGTTACAGTGATACAGCTTATACCGGGGTGGTTACAGTGATCCAGCTTATACCAGGGTGGTTTCAGTGATCCGTCTTATACCAGGGTGGTTACAGTGATCCAGCTTATACCGGGGTGGTTACAGTGATCCGGCTTATACCGGGGTGGTTACAGTGATCCGGATTATACCAGGGTGGTTACAGTGATCCGGCTTATACCAGGGTGGTTACAGTGATCCGTCTTATACCAGGGTGGTTACAGTGATCCAGCTTATACCGGGGTGGTTACAGTCACCCAGCTTATACCAGGGTGGTTACAGTGATCCGGCTTATACCGGGGTGGTTACAGTGATCCGGCTTATACCAGGGTGGTTACAGTGATACAGCTTATAACGGAAGGTAGTGTTATCCAAAAGTAACAATGTTAGATTTGTTCACTATCTGGATGACACGCATTTCTAACACCTATTGACGTTGAACATATAAACCTTGAATGAAGTAATTCATGGACCTAACATAATGAATCAAGAGCACTGACGTCGTATTGGGTTACTGCATATAGACTGCTGTCTGTTTTTAACAATTATGAAATGAGATACATATATCCTAATCGTCATATAGAATGAAATGCACGATGGGGTATGGTCCAAAACAAGGTCCTTTCTCAAAGTGATAGTTGGATTATCGTTGGATATAACAGGTTTATAAGTGTAAACTAATTTGTATTCGTGATGAATACGTAAAGAGGATTTTACTTACCTTTTTACAGACAGATTACATAAAACTTTAGTTGCTCTTGAAATCGTTGTGATGGGTCCACCACTGCCACCTGGTTGTGTGCAGTCGATTACACTTCTTTTATACCTTGCCAGAGTTGGACTACAATACAGGAAATAGAGCAGGCAGTTATGTAGATTTAAATTCAGTAATATTAAGAGGAAAATAGAGATTTCAAGATTTCAGGCGTCTTGAGCTCAACTTGAATTTTCGAAATTGATGTTCTATCAAGCGTATTCACCGAAGTGTGCAACTAAAATTTCATTCACCAAGGTAATTATTTCTTTAAAAACTTAATTTTCAGGGACCATAACTTAAAGTTTTAATGGTCACATTGGTTATACTTTATGCACAAAGTTTAATTATATATATCCAAGATTAACTCCGTAACCAATATATACAACTTGGTATAAATGATCCCAGTTATTATAAAAGAGAAATGCAGGGGATGTGTGTTTCACGTGACGACAGTACATCGTAAGTGAGAGAAAGGATTTACATGTTCGCTCTCTCATATATCTGTGTACATAAACGCGCCGAGATGTAATTAGAGAGGAGACCAAACATAGACTACCTCTCTCATATATCTGTGTACATAAACGCGCCGAGATGTAATTAGAGAGGAGACCAAACATAGACTACCTCTCTCATATAACTGTGTATATAAACGCGCCGAGATGTAATTAGAGAGGAGACCAAACATAGACTACCTCTTTCCTCCCGTCTCTTGTTTTTCTCGGGTGTGCTCCACTGATAGACATCTCACTTCCTTGTTCACCCAGAGGCTCACATATGCTTCAATGTGAGAAGTGCTGATGTTATCGTACATATATATAACAGTGTATTCTATAAAGTACAAGTATTAAAATGTTGTTTTCGATCATGAACAGCTCACAATAAAAACTTAATCTAGTAACTTTAAGGAAAAAGGTTTGACAAAATTAGTTGAAAATATAAATATCTAACAATTTTAATAATGTACATTGGTCCTTATTCAAATAGACCAACCATTAACCATTTCACGAGCATGTGAGACTTGTTGTATCTGAATAATACGAGTACAATGTTTGAATACAAAGGACCGCCATTATTAATATGGGTAGTTGTCAATGGAAACTTTCAGTTCAATTAAAAGTCTGTACTTTGAAATCACGAGAGGTTTCTAAAGTTTGTTACTTACATATATGATCAATAAATTTATGTTCAAATTGTACTGTTGTTCACGTCTTTGTATTCAACACCCCCTTCCCTCCCCCTCCCTTTTTATCCTTCCCTTTCTTCCTCCCCCCTCCCTCCCCTTTCTCCCCTCCCTTCCCTTGCTTCGCTTCTCTTCCCTTCCCATCCCTTCTCTTCCCCTCCCTTTCTTCCCTTCCCTTTCTTCCTTCCCCCTCCCTCCCTTTCTCCCCTCCCTTCCCTTGCTTCCCTTCTCTTCCCTTCCCATCCCTTCTCTTCCCCTCCCTTTCTGCCCTTCCCTTTCTTCCTTCCCCCTCCCTCCCTTTCTCCCCTCCCTTCCCTTTCTTCCTCCCCCTCCCTCCCCTTTCTCCCCTCCCTTCCCTTGCTTCCCTTCTCTTCCCTTCCCATCCCTTCTCTTCCCCTACCTTTCTTCCCTCCTCTTTCTTCCTTCCCCCTCCCTCACCTTTCTCCCCCTCCCTTCCCTTTCTTCCCTTCCCTTCCCTTCCCTTCCTTCCCTTCCCATCCCTTCTCTTCCCCTTCCTTTCTTCCCTTCCCTCTCTACCTTCCCCCTCCCCCTTTTCTCACCCTCCCTTCCCTTTCTTCCCTTCTTTTCCCTTTCTTCCCTTCCCATCCCTTCTCTTCCCCTCCCTTTCTTCCCCTCCCTCTCTTCCTTCCCCCTCCCCCCCCTTTCTCACCCTCCCTTCCCTTTCTTCCCTTCTCTTCCCTTTCTTCCCTTCCCATCCCTTCTCTTCCCCTCCCTCTCTTCCCTTCCCTTTCTTCCTTCCCCTCCCTCCCCTTTCTCCCCCTCCCTTCCGTTTCTTCCCTTCCCTTCCCTTTCTTCATTCCCTCTTCCTTCCCTTCCCTCCTCTCTTCCCTTCCCGTCCCTTTCTTTCCTCCATCCTCACCCCTTTCTTCCATTCCCTTCCCTTTCTTCCCTTCCCCCTACCCCTCCCTTCCCTTCCCCCTACCCCTCCCTTCCTTTCCCCTCCATCACCCTCCATTCTCTCCCTCCCCCCTTCTTCCCTTCCCTTGCCCCTTTCCTTCCTCCCCCATTCCTCTACCTTCCTTTCCCCTCCCTCCCTCCACCCCCCCCCCCCCATCCCTTCATCCCCCCCATTCCTTCCTCTCCCCTCATCCCCATTTCCCCTCCCTCTCTTCCCCCTCTCTTCCTCTCCCTCCCATCCCCATCCCTCAATTCCCTCCCCCTTCCTTCTCCCGCCACCCCCCTCCCTTCCCCAAATATGATCTCGGAAATAGTGAGGTGAGAACAAATTTAAATAAGCATGAAAGATCTCATTATGATAATTACAGAAATAAACTTAGTGTACTTACTTAGAGTGAAAAGTAGTTTAATCGATGGTATTCTTAAGGTTCGCATTGTTCTTACTACCAGCTGTTAAGGATTGCTTGGACGGTGACGTCTTCTCCACTTCCCACGGCTATTTAAAGGTAAGGGATATTGTCATTCAAGCGATGATTATTCCGGGTACGTCAACTATCACGTATTACACAAACGTCAATTTAAAGCTGAAATAGAGACAATGCAAGTAATACTATTCCTTATGTTATACAAACAATGCAAGTAAATTAATACAATTCTTTATCTGCATAATAATCAAGTAAATTAATAGAATTCCTGATGTTATACAAACAATGCAAGTAAAGTAATACAATTTCCTTAATCTGTAATACAGATAATGCAAGTAAATAAATACAATTTTTCCTTATCCTTAATCATTTATTGTCTTTGAAGGGAACTTATAAGTGAAAACATAACATTTCTTGGTTGGCAACTTCTTTATTGTCAACATACACGATGTATATGCTTACTCCTTCATCAGGAGGAATACTCGTCGTGTTTAGTCACAATAAAGATTGAAGTTATTGTCCATGAAGTCTTCCTTTTCTTATCATTTAAAGTCACTGAAGGATCCTTATCAAGGCTAGATTGACGGCACAAATTGCTAACAGCACCGCCGAAAATGGAGTTCCGACATTTATAGCAAACGTTAAAATTTTATGTCAGCATTGATAATTACCTTGAAGCATTTTTATTCATTTATCTTAGTATGGTATCTTCTGTAACAACAGACTGACATGAACAATGCCTCCACAACCTGGAAAACTTACATGTCGACACGAAGCTATTTTTTTACATTCTAAACAATCAAAACCATTCCTCAAAAGGAGAAGAAAATATTAAAATGTACCTTTAAGGATTACAATGTAGTTGCAATAATACTCAACTGACGACTGTCACAGGATTCGTGGGTTCAACATGACGTTAACATAGAGCTAAACTAAGGCTACGTCAAGATGTATGACGAAGCAAAACGGCGGTCAAATCCCACACGTTGTGTGAAAAAACATGTCCCAAGAAATCCAGTGCGATCCCAAAAGGCCTTGTGACTACTGGAAAGTAGTTCCAACTGCGATCGCTTTCACGTGCAATGTTTCACAACAAATAATAATAATAAATAAAATTGGATATTTTTATGGCGCCATATTCCATAAACTAATACATGCTCAAGGCGCAACAACAGTGTTGAATAACATTTCGATGTTTCACAACAGTAGTATCTTCAACCAGAGTGTAATAAATTACGTTTCGTCTCCGGTCCTCTGTAAGAAAACAGATTATTAACGACTATACTAACCTAGTCTGCTTATCAAACTATTCACAATACTCTACGTATTCTAATACTATATCAATAGCACCCAGCATAATACTGCAGTGAGCTGCTCCTACCTGACTCTGGGGAGGAGACTCGTGATACAAGCCTCTATCTTCACTAACTGGGAAGTTGTATACGGGTAGACATACCCGCCCGGTATTTGTGTTCTGCCCTGATGAGTGAGATGTCAACCGGAACAAGAGAGCTGAACAATGGACTTCGTGTCGTTCATAGACAGCCCTGCTAACTTTACAACGTAAACTTGATGATAAAAATAGCATCCGTGTTTAACCCAATGTAGCAATCATACGATACACACACATATTCTTGTGAAAGACGTATTTATGTTAAATGGATATTTTTGTTGAGAAGTGAATTTACTCGTTAGAATTACGTCCATATTTTTCATATTATAGTATATACATTTCCGTTTCAGTAAACATAGTACGTTTTTAATTAAACGTAATTATTTATCCTTGCCTTTTGACAAGACCTACTTTGCCTGCCTCCTCTAGGGCATGCTTATTTCAACCTTATCACAGACGAAACTTCAAAACAGTGGAGTAGGGGATGCGTAAAATCCCTACCCAAGGGCGGTAAGTCAGTGGTCTCTGGCGTCACTCCCATGAGCCCGGGATTAGCGCGTAGGTCTAATCAACAGGCAAGTATAAATAATTACGTTTAATCAAAAACGTACTATTATTTAAATACCTATCTGTTGTCTAGACCTACTATACCTTGGATCCCACTGCACGGAGGGGGGTCAGAATATACATGGGAGAGACGAGACCAATCACAAGCCTTGAGTGTAAGCTAACCTAAGAGTCCTCCACCCTGTGGTGAGGACAAGGTACAGCCCTGGAGACATTATCTCCCGAATCGAAGAGACAACCCAGCCACTCAACTTCTGATTAACATACTGCCCCCAACCCCTATGGGGAGGGTCGGGTAAACCCGAAGTGTAAAAAGAACAACAGACAAAGAACAAATGATGCGAAAGCCTGAGCGAAAACCTGTGGACCCAGCCTAGAAATGCTTTCGAGATCTGCCGGGGAGACATCTCGCCAAAAACACCCCGCCATGACGTCTGAGACCGCGATGGTAAGCCATCGTGGATGAGACTGCTCTTATCTCATCCGTGTTGGAACGCGGCGGGGGTGGCAGATCAGCGGCCTTGTAGGCATCGATGTCATCTGACCTCAGGTACACACCCAGCGCTCGAGGAGGGGAACGTCGGAGAGAGGTTCATACCTATCGGACCGAAGATGGTTGAGCACAACGACTAAGTCCGAATCGGGTGGATGAGGCTTACGCCTGCCGTCCACCGAACGGAAGGTATTAATGAAGCCTTTGAGGACAGTCACATCCAACCCTGGCGATCCCTTTTCTAAGCACAGATAGGATAGCGGACATGTTGGTGTTGATTGAAGACGCCTTAAGATGCCTGGTGTGGCGATGGTACACTAAGTACTCCGCCACCAAAGGACCTCGGGGATATGACCCCCAAAGAGAGATTCCGAGGTATCCGGGGCCTGCCGGAGGAAAGATATCGGGTCGGGGTTGAGGCCAGAACGGTAAAAGTAAATATCCCTACGCATGGTCCGTGGCCACATTGCTGAAAGCTTTGAAAAGCACTGGGTCACCGGACTCCATGTCAGCCTGCCAGGCTCAGTTGAGCATCGCTTGACAGGTAAACGCTACGTGATTGCCCAACCCCAACACTGGGCGAGCCTCTCTGTTGAGATGTGTCAGCTGCGCTTCAGTCACGCGATGCAGTATGTTGGGGGAAATCAAACGAGACAAGACCTGATCCAGATCAGGCGGAATGGGAGATCCCACCGGACCCAAACGGGCATCCAGCAGAGAAGACACCATGTCCTTTACGGACGCAAAATACGCCCTATCGCTAACGATTAGCTGAAACGTAGGACAGGAACCTGAGTCAACGATGAGCGAAGGCTTGACGAGGCGAGTGACATGTTGAGTCACTGTCTTGAGACAGCCGTACCCTATGAAGAGAAGTGTCCAACCTAAGTCCCGACACTCAGTAACTAAACCTTCCGATAGCTAATTAGGTGATACACCAAGACGTTTAAACTCACAAAACGTAGACCGACGAGACGCTTAAGCGAGAAAACATGCAAGGCTAGATGACGGAGGCTATTGGAGGGTCCGAATACCAGAGGATCCGAACCGGAGTGTACGACTAAGTAGAAAACCCTAACACCAGATGATCCGACTAACGTCGGGTCAGACCACCGGAGGATACAAGTATCAAGACGAGTTGGGTACAAGAGGCGTCTCACTGGAGGGCCCGATAAACCGATACCCAACCGCAGGGTCCGACTAATGTAGGATCTGACTACCGGAGGGTCCGAATATCGGAACACCCAACTATCGGAGGCTCCGAAACCAGAGGCTCGGACGACAAGAGACTAGTGTCAATCGAAGGTGAAGGCCAACCTAAGCAGACGACGAGCTATCAGAAGACCCACCTGACACTAGACGACAAAGGACTGTCGACAAAGGCCGCACCAACCAACCAGTCACCGTAGAAGGCGAGAGAATCAAGCAACCCGAGGTGCACGTGCAGAGGCCGTGCAGCGCAAGCTTGGTAGAGCACAGCCTAAGCATGTCAACAAGGTCACTTAACTCAACACCACAATAAACAGTCTGCCTAAGGCAACCTGTTAACGACGAAAAGAGATTAGGACGCAGAAATAACCTCTTAAATGAATAAGAAGAAAGTTAGCTAAGCAGCGAAGAATAACGATAACAAATATCCAAAGTCGAGAACGAAAACACATGCGACTGTCTTGCTGTTCAACTGAGAAGAGAGTGAAGGCTCATGGAAGTGACGTCAGGAGACCACTGACTTACCGCCCTTGGGTAGGGATTTTACGCATCCCCTACTCCACTGAAGTTTCGTCTGTGATAAGGTTGAAATAAGCATGTCCAAGAGGAGGCAGGCATAGTAGGTCTTGTCAACAGATAGGCATTTAAATAATAATTATTTTCATATATTTAAGTTGATAATTTACATGCGGAATACAAAATTATGGTTTGAATAAACGCATGCAGATGGTTTATGACAACTAAACGATAATTCTTCTGTTTGTTAGTAATGAAAGGTCCACATATTTTAAGTTAAAGATCTGGAAAATGTTTTAGGGTTCGTTTATTGATAACATTTACAGCACAGTTGGTAGTGGATCGTTGAGTTGAAAGATGTAATAGATAGTACATTAATGGGTGTTTTATCATCGAATCTGTGATTATCTCGGGCTATTGTTTAGGGAATGTTTAGATATACGATGTTTCAACGTCTCGTGTTTGGAACGACTCAGCTGAGTCTATATACATATGTACATGTAGTCTTCTTTAAAAGCACTATTTCACTTCACCCTTTCTCTAATAATAAATATAGTTTACACAGCGTAATTCTGTCAAGAACACTAAAAACACTATTCAAGAAATTAAAAAGTTCAAATAAATGCAACGATGCATTTAATCGACATTGGCTACCCCTGTTGCCGTACCATCGATCCAAGCGAAACCTATAGAGTGTATCATTCGCAAAACTCTCTCCTACTCCACAATGAAATATACTGACAGACAGGACCCAGTTTCATAATGAAACTGTCATGCTATAGTTACCATTTTTAGAAACACATACGTTCGGTAAACGTTTCTTCTTACACATTGCAATACTCGTCGTTAATTCTTTAAATCCATGAAGATATAACTCATAAACATGCTAATGAAGACAGAAGACCAAACATACTTGTTAAAAATGATGTCTTCATGTCGACTACCAACTGCACATTATAATATGATGATGTTATATGATAATATTGCCACACAAGTTGAGTTACTTCCATTATAAATTTCTTAATCTCAAAAGGTTTTGGTCAGGTGTTGTATGGACAGGTGTTGTGTGGTCAGGTGTTGTGTGGACAGGTGTTGTGGGGACAGGTGTTGTGGGGACAGGTGTTGTGGGGACAGGTGTTGTGTGGTCAGGTGTTGTGTGGACAGATGTTGTGTGGACAGGTGTTGTGTGGTCAGGTGTTGTGTGAACAGGTGTTGTGTGGACAGGGGTTGTGTGGACAGATGTTGTGTTGACAGGTGTTGTGTGGACAGGTGTTGTGTGGACAGGTGTTGTGTGGTCAGGTGTTGTGTGGACAGGTGTTATGTGGACAGGTGTTGTGTGGGCAGGTGATGTGTGGACAGGTGTTGTGTGGTCAGTAGTTGTGTGGACAGGGGTTGTGTGGACAGGTGTTGTGTGGACAGGTGTTGTGTGGTCAGGTGTTGTGTGGACAGGTGTTGTGTGGACAGGTGTTGTGTTGACAGGTTTTTCCCAGGAAGAATATGCAATATAGGATGGTTTACTGTAAATGTATATATCATGCGCATTTGTAAACACGTTTAAGATAGCTTTAGTAGACTCAGATGTTCTTCACGTTTATCTATAGAAAGAGGAAATCAAAGTTGCAGACTTTGTAGTCTCAACACAATAAAATATTAATATCACTTCCTTTTTATTTGCTGTATATAAATGTATGATAATATCGCATATTAAAAGATTTTGCTATGTAATCTGACCCTGTATAAGTTTGTGGAATTGTTAGAAAACTCACAATTCTTCAAAATCAATTAAATCTGTCTATGTTTGTTTACTATGTTATTTAGAGCAGAATTTATCTCAAAGCATAATACAAGTTCCACCTAAATGATAGTTGGAATTCATGTATATTACATGTGCGTGTACATATCATTTTGGGAAAAGTATTGTACTGCAGGCACGTATCGGAAATTAATTGATAAAATGAACACAAGAAGTCATTTATTTCACAATGCATGGGGAAAATTGCACAATACCCGATTGCAAAACATGGGACAGCATCATTGGAAACATGGTTGTACAAATGTTTCTCATAGATGGACATACTATATACAGGAATAATCTAATTGGAAAACCATGTAAAATAAATGCTAGAAATATGAAATAGAATATCACGGGGAAATCACTGTACTACACACAACACATTAAGTAATGTAAATATACATGTACATGTAAAGGATATATCACTATACCACACACATAACACATTTAGTAATGTAAATATACATGTACATGATAAGGATATATCACTATACCACACAGATAACACATTTAGTAATGTAAATATACATGTACTTGATAAGGATATATCACTATACCACACACATAACACATTAAGTAATGTAAATATACATGTACATGTAAAGGATATATCACTATACCACACACATAACACATTTAGTAATGTAAATATACATGTACATGATAAGGATATATCACTATACCACACACATAACACATTTAGTAATGTAAATATACATGTACATGTAAAGGATATATCACTATACCACACACATAACACATTTAGTAATGTAAATATACATGTACTTGATAAGGATATGTCACTATACCACACACATAACACATTAAGTAATGTAAATATACATGTACATGATAAGGATATATCACTATACCACACAGATAACACATTTAGTAATGTAAATATACATGTACTTGATAAGGATATATCACTATACCACACACATAACACATTAAGTAATGTAAATATACATGTACATGTAAAGGATATATCACTATACCACACACATAACACATTTAGTAATGTAAATATACATGTACATGATAAGGATATATCACTATACCACACAGATAACACATTTAGTAATGTAAATATACATGTACTTGATAAGGATATATCACTATACCACACACATAACACATTAAGTAATGTAAATATACATGTACATGTAAAGGATATATCACTATACCACACACATAACACATTTAGTAATGTAAATATACATGTACATGATAAGGATATATCACTATACCACACACATAACACATTTAGTAATGTAAATATACATGTACATGTAAAGGATATATCACTATACCACACACATAACACATTTAGTAATGTAAATATACATGTACTTGATAAGGATATGTCACTATACCACACACATAACACATTAAGTAATGTAAATATACATGTACATGATAAGGATATATCACTATACCACACAGATAACACATTTAGTAATGTAAATATACATGTACTTGATAAGGATATATCACTATACCACACACATAACACATTAAGTAATGTAAATATACATGTACATGTAAAGGATATATCACTATACCACACACATAACACATTTAGTAATGTAAATATACATGTACTTGATAAGGATATATCACTATACCACACACATAACACATTTAGTAATGTAAATATACATGTACATGTAAAGGATATATCACTATACCACACACATAACACATTTAGTAATGTAAATATACATGTACTTGATAAGGATATGTCACTATACCACACACATAACACATTAAGTAATGTAAATATACATGTACATGTAAAGGATATATCACTTTACCACACACATAACACATTTAGTAATGTAAATATACATGTTCATGTAAAGGATATATCACTATACCACACACATAACACATTAGTAATGTAAATATACATGTACATGATAAGGATATATCACTATACCACACACATAACACATTTAGTAATGTAAATATACATGTACATGTAAAGGATATATCACTATACCACACACATAACACATTATAGTATATACATGTCATGTAAAGGATATATCCACTATACCACACACATAACACATTAGTAATGTAAATATACATGTACATGATAAAGGATATATCACTAATACCACACACATAACACATTTAGTAATGTAAATATACATGTACATGTAAAGGATATATCACTATACCACACACATAACACATTTAGTAATGTAAATATACATGTACATGATAAAGGATATATCACTATACCACACACATAACACATTTAGTAATGTAAATATACATGTACATGTAAAGGATATATCACTATACCACACACATAACACATTTAGTAATGTAAATATACATGTACATGTAAAGGATATATCACTATACCACACACATAACACATTAAGTAATGTAAATATACATGTACTTGTAAAGGATATATCACTATACCACACACATAACACATTAAGTAATGTAAATATACATGTACATGTAAAGGATATATCACTATACCACACACATAACACATTTAGTAATGTAAATATACATGTACATGATAAGGATATATCACTATACCACACACATAACACATTAAGTAATGTAAAATTACATGTACTTGATAAGGATATATCACTTTACCACACACATAACACATTTAGTAATGTAAAATATACATGTACATGTTAAAGGATATATCACTATACCACACACATAACACATTTAGTAATGTAAATATACATGTACTTGATAAGGATATATCACTATACCACACACATAACACATTTAGTAATGTAAATATACATGTACATGTAAGGATATATCACTATACCACACACATAACACATTTAGTAATGTAAATATACATGTACATGTAAAGGGATATATCACTTTACCACACACATAACACATTTAGTAATGTAAATATACATGTACATGTAAAGGATATATCACTATACCACACACATAACACATTTAGTAATGTAAATATACATGTACTTGATAAGGATATATCACTATACCACACACATAACACATTAAGTAATGTAAATATACATGTACATGTAAAGGATATATCACTTTACCACACACATAACACATTTAGTAATGTAAATATACATGTACATGTAAAGGATATATCACTATACCACACACATAACACATTTAGTAATGTAAATATACATGTACATGTAAAGGATATATCACTATACCACACACATAACACATTAAGTAATGTAAATATACATGTACATGAAAAGGATATATCACTATAACCACACACATAAACACATTAAGTATATGTAAATATACATGTACATGTAAAGGATATATCACTATACCACACACATAACACATTTAGTAATGTAAATATACATGTACATGTAAAGGATATATCACTATACCACACACATAACACATTTAGTAATGTAAATATACATGTACTTGAAAAGGATATATCACTATACCACACACATAACACATTAAGTAATGTAAATATACATGTACATGTAAAGGATATATCACTTTACCACACACATAACACATTTAGTAATGTAAATATACATGTACATGTAAAGGATATATCACTATACCACACACATAACACATTAGTAATGTAAATATACATGTACATGATAAGGATATATCACTATACCACACACATAACACATTTAGTAATGTAAATATACATGTACATGTAAAGGATATATCACTATACCACACACATAACACATTAAGTAATGTAAATATACATGTACATGTAAAGGATATATCACTATACCACACACATAACACATTTAGTAATGTAAATATACATGTACTTGATAAGGATATATCACTATACCACACACATAACACATTTAGTAATGTAAATATACATGTACATGATAAGGATATATCACTATACCACACACATAACACATTAAGTAATGTAAATATACATGTACATGTAAAGGATATATCACTTTACCACACACATAACACATTTAGTAATGTAAATATACATGTACATGTAAAGGATATATCACTTTACCACACACATAACACATTAAGTAATGTAAATATACATGTACATGTAAAGGATATATCACTATACCACACACATAACACATTTAGTAATGTAAATATACATGTACATGATAAGGATATATCACTTTACCACACACATAACACATTTAGTAATGTAAATATACATGTACATGTAAAGGATATATCACTATACCACACACATAACACATTAAGTAATGTAAATATACATGTACATGTAAAGGATATATCACTATACCACACACATAACACATTAAGTAATGTAAATATACATGTACATGTAAAGGATATATCACTATACCACACACATAACACATTTAGTAATGTAAATATACATGTACATGTAAAGGATATATCACTATACCACACACATAACACATTTAGTAATGTAAATATACATGTACTTGATAAGGATATATCACTATACCACACACATAACACATTTAGTAATGTAAATATACATGTACTTGATAAGGATATATCACTATACCACACACATAACACATTAAGTAATGTAAATATACATGTACATGTAAAGGATATATCACTATACCACACACATAACACATTAAGTAATGTAATATACATGTACATGTAAAGGATATATCACTATACCACACACATAACACATTAAGTAATGTAAATATACATGTACATGTAAAGGATATATCACTATACCACACACATAACACATTTAGTAATGTAAATATACATGTACTTGATAAGGATATATCACTATACCACACACATAACACATTTAGTAATGTAAATATACATGTACTTGATAAGGATATATCACTATACCACACACATAACACATTTAGTAATGTAAATATACATGTACATGTAAAGGATATATCACTATACCACACACATAACACATTTAGTAATGTAAATATACATGTACATGATAAGGATATATCACTTTACCACACACATAACACATTTAGTAATGTAAATATACATGTACATGTAAAGGATATATCACTATACCACACACATAACACATTAAGTAATGTAAATATACATGTACATGTAAAGGATATATCACTATACCACACACATAACACATTAAGTAATGTAAATATACATGTACATGTAAAGGATATATCACTATACCACACACATAACACATTTAGTAATGTAAATATACATGTACATGTAAAGGATATATCACTATACCACACACATAACACATTTAGTAATGTAAATATACATGTACTTGATAAGGATATATCACTATACCACACACATAACACATTTAGTAATGTAAATATACATGTACATGATAAATATATATCACTATACCACACAGATAACACATTTAATAATGTAAATATACATGTACTTGATAAGGATATATCACTATACCACACACATAACACATTTAGTAATGTAAATATACATGTACTTGATAAGGATATATCACTATACCACACACATAACACATTTAGTAATGTAAATATACATGTACTTGATAAGGATATATCACTATACCACACACATAACACATTTAGTAATGTAAATATACATGTACTTGATAAGGATATATCACTATACCACACACATAACACATTTAGTAATGTAAATATACATGTACATGTAAAGGATATATCACTATACCACACACATAACACATTTAGTAATGTAAATATACATGTACATGATAAGGATATGTCACTATACCACACACATAACACATTTAGTAATGTAAATATACATGTACATGTAAAGGATATATCACTATACCACACACATAACACATTTAGTAATGTAAATATACATGTACATGTAAAGGATATATCACTATACCACACACATAACACATTTAGTAATGTAAATATACATGTACTTGATAAGGATATATCACTATACCACACACATAACACATTTAGTAATGTAAATATACATGTACTTGATAAGGATATATCACTATACCACACACATAACACATTTAGTAATGTAAATATACATGTACTTGATAAGGATATATCACTATACCACACACATAACACATTTAGTAATGTAAATATACATGTACATGTAAAGGATATATCACTATACCACACACATAACACATTTAGTAATGTAAATATACATGTACTTGATAAGGATATATCACTATACCATACACATAACACATTTAGTAATGTAAATATACATGTACATGTAAAGGATATATCACTATACCACACACATAACACATTAATTAATGTAAATATACATGTACATGTAAAGGATATATCACTATACCATACACATAACACATTTAGTAATGTAAATATACATGTACATGTAAAAGATATATCACTTTACCACACACATAACAAATTTAGAAACGTAAATATACATGTACATTTAAACAAAATAAGATTATTGTAGATTAAACGTTTTCGATTTTCAAAAATAATTTCGTTGTTTTAATTTCGTGCCTTCTATCCTGAAAGGTCCTGGAGACAATGTATTTTCTATCCTAGACATACTAATTTACGATTCCAAAATCGTTTAAAAGAAGAAAAATTGGTACACTATCCGTTTGCAAAGATCTCAGAATATATTCAATGTGATGCTACTGCTCCAACTTCTCTTTGAATACATGTTTATGTTCATGATTAATTAGCAACAACGTGTATGCCATTGGAAGGATTGTGCGCGTAAGAATGGTCATAATCCTGAATTAGGAATAAAGGTTCTATTGTGCGAGTTAAGTATATATCTATATCTCTCTCTCTCTATATATATAAGTTTATCCCACTGAGGGACGATAGTTGCTTCCCTTTCACTCGATGCAAATGTTAGTTTGTGATTCTCCAATGCCCTTTTCACAAGTTATCGAATTTAAAGATATCCGAGAACACTGTCCATTATATGATATATGATGCCGGTTTATCTACTATATAGGGATTAGATTCAGTTTATTTCAGACTAGTGTGAGATTCAAATTGGCACTTAAATTTTAAAGGATGTACTTGTGAAATGTCTGTAAACCCAACGCAGAACACTCACGCTACACCGTACCTCATTTCTACAAGAATGGATCCTGGCATAACCTGAAGACGTCTCAATGTCACTAGTCATAATCATCACAAACGCCCTCAGACACCGGTTAGAGAGCGAATCGAAATGTTTTAGTTGAGGCAGAGGCATTACTATCAGTATTGGAATTCATCATGATCATCATGATCATCATCAACATCAACATCATCATCATTCTCTTTCTAATGCTCATCGTTTACTTCAACAGAAACCGGCAACAAAACCCCGTCTAGTTGTAATAGCAATTATTTAACCTTTCTTCCGCTTTTCATCAACTTCACTTGCTTTTCAGCAGTGCTTGTGGATTAAACCTGAAGCAGAGGTATCATCATCTGTTATCATCATATCCATAACCATCATTGTCTTCTTGAACAGAAACGGTCAAGAACAAGAATCCTCTTTTCTTGAAGACAAGTTGTTGTTGCGGATGACTAGCTGGCACATCTAGAAATCATCATCATCATTGTCCTCTCTAGCCGAAACCGGTTCCAGAGTGAAATAAACCCGTTTCTTGGTTGAGGCGGAAGATGTCTGTTTCTTCATAATGGTCTTCTGCGGTCCCTCGCCGGTGGGAGAAACTCGGTCATATCGGTCACTGAGTGCGGATTCCTCATGAACCTGGAACTGAGCTCGATTGTAAACATGGTCGCAGACGACAGTTTTGCCGTCTTCTCTCAGCTTGTTGTAGATGCTGTTCCGAGACGCACGTTTTGTCGGGTCGCTGTCCGGAATGGTTGAGTATTGCTCGCTGTCGGTTGAAGGAGGCCTTCCCAGACGCCCCTGAACACTTCCGGTTGTACCAAGCATGCTGTAGCCCTGTTCGTCCCGACTGACGATGCTGATGACGTCAGGAGCGTGGTTGGATAGATAGGCGCCATTGACGATACCAGTATCCAGTCCCTGGATAAGATTTGAGAATTAAATACGTTTCAAGTCAAGTAACGTCAAATTCAGAAACTTGCTTCCGAGTCAATGCACAGTATGTATTGTGCTAACATTAGATTTTGCTTGTATATTCTTAACCAGATTTAAACATATGAACTTTGTCTCTTCGTACAGTTTTGACTGCGAAACTATGTTGAACGATTTAAAATATGTATTCAGTTTGACACGTTGACACGTTGCTATTTGCAAAATTAATGAACATTTTAGGACCACGAATATTGGCATGTTTTTATTACCAGATGAAATGTATAAGTGTGTGTAACAGATCCTGTTTGCATATGCGAACTATATGCACTGTCCTTACAGTAACTACATATCAAAATACATAAATAGTTATGTACCACGTGCGATCAACATGCATGTATACACACATGAATGATTGAAACAGTGTTTATCTGTACTAACCGTATTCCCAACCTCTGTATACACACTTGAATGATTGACACAGTGTTTTTCTGTATTAACCGTATCCCCAACCTCTGCGTTCATACTTGAATGATTGACACTATGCCTATCTGTACTGACCGTATCCCCAATCTTTGCGTTCATACTTGAATGATTGACACTATGCCTATCTCTCCTGACCGTATCCCCAACCTCTGCGTTCATACTTGAATGATTGACACAATGCCTATCTGTACTGACCGTATCCCCAATCTTTGCGTTCATACTTGAATGATTGACACTATGCCTATCTCTCCTGACCGTATCCCCAACCTCTGCGTTCATACTTGAATGATCGACACAATGCCCATCTGTACTGACCGTATCCCCAACCTCTGCGTTCATACTTGAATGATTGACACTATGCCTATCTGTACTGACCGTATCCCCAATCTTTGCGTTCATACTTGAATGATTGACACTATGCCTATCTGTACTGACCGTATCCCCAACCTCTGCATACACACTTGAATGATCGACACAATGCCCATCTGTACTGACCGTATCCCCAATCTCTGCGTTCATACTTGAATGATTGACACTATGCCTATCTGTACTGACCGTATCCCCAACCTCTGCATACACACTTGAATGATTGACACAATGCCTATCTGTACTGACCGTATCCCCAATCTTGGCGTTCATACTTGAATGATCGACACAATGCCCATCTGTACTGACCGTATCCCCAACCTCTGCGTTCATACTTGAATGATTGACACTATGCCTATCTGTACTGACCGTATCCCCAATCTTTGCGTTCATACTTGAATGATTGACACTATGCCTATCTCTCCTGACCGTATCCCCAACCTCTGCGTTCATACTTGAATGATTGACACAATGCCTATCTGTACTGACCGTATCCCCAATCTTTGCGTTCATACTTGAATGATTGACACTATGCCTATCTGTACTGACCGTATCCCCAATCTTTGCGTTCATACTTGAATGATTGACACTATGCCTATCTCTCCTGACCGTATCCCCAACCTCTGCGTTCATACTTGAATGATTGACACAATGCCTATCTGTACTGACCGTATCCCCAATCTCTGCGTTCATACTTGAATGATTGACACTATGCCTATCTGTACTGACCGTATCCCCAATCTCTGCGTTCATACTTGAATGATTGACACTATGCCTATCTGTACTGACCGTATCCCCAAATCTTGGCGTTCATACTTGAATGATCGATACAATGCCCATCTGTACTGACCGTATCCCCAACCTCTGCGTTCATACTTGAATGATTGACACTATGCTTATCTGTACTGACCGTATCCCCAATCTTTGCGTTCATACTTGAATGATTGACACAATGCCTATCTGTACTGACCGTATCCCCAACCTCTGCATACACACTTGAATGATCGACACAATGCCCATCTGTACTGACCGTATCCCCAACCTCTGCATACACACTTGAATGATCGACACAATGCCCATCTGTACTGACCGTATCCCCAATCTTTGCGTTCATACTTGAATGATTGACACTATGCCTATCTGTACTGACCGTATCCCCAACCTCTGCATACACACTTGAATGATCGATACAATGCCCATCTGTACTGACCGTATCCCCAACCTCTGCGTTCATACTTGAATGATTGACACTATGCTTATCTGTACTGACCGTATCCCCAATCTTTGCGTTCATACTTGAATGATTGACACTATGCCTATCTGTACTGACCGTATCCCCAATCTCTGCGTTCATACTTGAATGATTGACACAATGCCCATCTGTACTGACCGTATCCCCAATCTCTGCGTTCATACTTGAATGATTGACACAATGCCCATCTGTACTGACCGTATCCCCAACCTCTGCATACACACTTGAATGATTGACACAATGCCTATCTGTACTGACCGTATCCCCAATCTCTGCGTTCATACTTGAATGATTGACACAATGCCCATCTGTACTGACCGTATCCCCAACCTCTGCATACACACTTGAATGATCGACACAATGCCCATCTGTACTGACCGTATCCCCAATCTCTGCGTTCATACTTGAATGATTGACACAATGCCCATCTGTACTGACCGTATCCCCAACCTCTGCATACACACTTGAATGATTGACACAATGCCTATCTGTACTGACCGTATCCCCAATCTTGGCGTTCATACTTGAATGATCGACACAATGCCCATCTGTACTGACCGTATCCCCAACCTCTGCGTTCATACTTGAATGATTGACACTATGCCTATCTGTACTGACCGTATCCCCAATCTTGGCGTTCATACTTGAATGATTGACACAATGCCCATCTGTACTGACCGTATCCCCAACCTCTGCGTTCATACTTGAATGATTGACACTATGCCTATCTCTCCTGACCGTATCCCCAACCTCTGCGTTCATACTTGAATGATTGACACTATGCCTATCTGTACTGACCGTATCCCCAACCTCTGCGTTCATACTTGAATGATTGACACTATGCCTATCTGTACTGACCGTATCCCCAATCTTTGCGTTCATACTTGAATGATTGACACTATGCCTATCTTTACTGACCGTATCCCCAATCTTTGCGTTCATACTTGAATGATTGACACTATGCCCATCTGTACTGACCGTATCCCCAATCTCTGCGTTCATACTTGAATGATTGACACTATGCCTATCTGTACTGACCGTATCCCCAATCTCTGCATACACACTTGAATGATTGACACAATGCCTATCTGTACTGACCGTATCCCCAATCTTGGCGTTCATACTTGAATGATTGACACAATGCCCATCTGTACTGACCGTATCCCCAATCTCTGCGTTCATACTTGAATGATTGACACTATGCCTATCTGTACTGACCGTATCCCCAACCTCTGCGTTCATACTTGAATGATTGACACAATGCCCATCTGTACTGACCGTATCCCCAATCTTGGCGTTCATACTTGAATGATTGACACAATGCCCATCTGTACTGACCGTATCCCCAACCTCTGCGTTCATACTTGAATGATTGACACAATGCCTATCTGTACTGACCGTATCCCCAACCTCTGCGTACACTGCCGACTCTTGTTTCCTCACGGAAGCTTTAGGATGTGACTGGGGGGACTCGCTCTGTTGTCTGGAGTAGAATGAAATAAACTCGGATTAATTGGGGTTATATAATATAATATTTAAGTATTTTATTGATAATGGTATTAAGCATGAACTAATTCATTGAGGTCCTTCCTGGACTTCTGAGGTGACACGATATTGGTTTAACGATAATGAACTTTAATGACACCATTGAAACATTTATGATGTAAAAAGAAAGGGAACTAAGGTAGAAAATAAAAAACATAATACATGTACTAAGAAAGGATTGGGTAAATTGAGAAAAATATTGAGGGATAGAAATAGATACGACTTTACAAAAATAAAGGCTTGATGAATGAGATAACAAAAATTAATTCATATCAATGAAGTACATTGCCAAATAATCACATTAAATGAGATGCATGTTTTACAAACTTACTGAACTGTTTATAACTATCGAAATTCAATGTTATTGTTTGAGATGTTTATCATGTACTGAATTTCTGCATTAACTAATTTCAGGTTTGATACTTTGAGACATTGATAGACTTGTATTGTATTATGTATATCAGATTTATCGCCTCGGACGGGTTTTAGGTGAGTTTTGTTTACCGTCTCCTCCTGCAACACCAACATATGATGAATATTATCGCTGTGAGGAAGATTCCGGCGAGAATTCCACCAACAACTCCGCTCACGACTTTGATAGTATCTGAAATAATCACCAAAGTAAGTTGACAACTGCGACTGTAACATATGTGTAATGATATGACTCGCAACAGTTCAAATTGATATTTCATGTCGAAGTAGGTACTAACAAATTTAGACCTTTACAGTTTTGGCTCTTAATGGTTTCACCCAAGGTGGGTCATTTTGTGCTATAGACCTTATCTGATTGAAGGACATGTCTGAGACGTAATCATTGACATATTCAAATGAACCATTTTGTGCTATAGACCTCATCTGATGGACAGACATATCTGAGAACATACCCATCCTGAGAACATACCCAGCCTTAGAACATATCGATCCTGAGAACATACCCATCCTGAGAACATATCCATCCTGAGAACATTCACATCCTGAGGACCTACCCATCCGGAGAACATATCCGTAACATACCGATCCTGAGAACATATCCATCTTGAGAACATACCCATCCTGAGAACATATCCATCCTGAGAACATACCCATCCTGAGAACATACCCATCCTGAGAACATACCCATCCTGAGAACATACCCATCCTGAGAACATACCCATCCTGAGAACATACCCATCCGGAGAACATACCCATCCTGAGAACATACCCATCCTGAGAACATACCCATCCGGAGAACATACCCATCCTGAGAACATACCCATCCTGAGAACCTACCCATCCTGAGAATATACCCATCCTGAGAACATACCCATCCTGAGAACCTACCCAACCAAAAAACATACCCATCCTGAGAATATACCCATCCTGAGAACCTAATCATCCTGAGAACCTAATCATCCTGAGAACATACCCATCCGGAGAACATACCCATCCTGAGAACATACCCATCCTGAGAACCTACCCATCCTGAGAATATATCCGTAACATACCCATCCTGAGAACATATCCATCCTGAGAACATATCCATCCTGAGAACCTACCCATCCTGAGAACATACCCATCCTGAGAACATACCCATCCTGAGAACCTACCCATCCTGAGAACATACCCATCCTGAGAACCTACCCATCCTGAGAACATACCCATCCTGAGAACCTACCCATCCTGAGAACCTACCCATCCGGAGAATATATCCATCCTGAGAACATACCCATCCTGAGAACCTACCCATCCTGAGAACCTACCCATCCGGAGAATATATCCATCCTGAGAACATACCCATCCTGAGAACAAACCCATCCTGAGAACATACCCATCCTGAGAACATACCCATCCGGAGAACCTACCCATCCTGAGAACATACCCATCCTGAGAACCTACCCATCCTGAGAACATACCCATCCTGAGAACATACCCATCCTGAGAACATACCCATCCTGAGAACATACCCATCCTGAGATGATCCGCGTCGATGTGATGGTCATGTCCACTGTGGTCATCGTGGTCATTGTGCAGTGAGGCGACCATCCCTGTGGTGACGGTTGTGGTGGGGGTCGGGGTAGGCGGAGGGGGTGGGGTGAAGCGCGGTATCTGGGGTCGGGTAGGGGGTCGATTGCGGTTCCACATGGGTGCAGGAGTGGTGACTGGCACGGGGATTCTTCTGATACCTAGAACACAGTCACATGTAAAAACTCAGCATCCCAGAAATTCGAATAAAATAGTCAAAATAATAATTAATTGATATGTCTAGGAATATTTTTTCACATGTTGTATTTTTTGATGAAACGATAGAAATTTGTTTTGAATTGACAAATATTATTTACAATCGAAACGCGGTACCTTTACTGACGTGTCTAGTATTATAGTTACACCAGCCAATCATTAGATCATCACGAGGATAGGAAATCGACGGTTTGATAATATATAAATGCGAGCCTGTGATTGGTTGAATTAATGGAAGGTATAGGACACGTGACATGACCCCGCCGGACAGTGGCGAGATCGTAATGTAGCGAGGTAAGTAATAAGTAAGATATGATTTTAATGAGATTGTCCATTTATTGACATCGAGTGATATATCTTCATAAGGGGATGTAACTCACATTGCACAAAGTCCTGAGACTGACTCCTGGGGTTGCTGAGCATCAGGTCGACACAGATGAGCAGCTCACAGAAATACTGAGACCTGCTGAAGCTGAAATACAAAATAGTAAGTTTGATATCAGCTTCAGTCTGTTTGGTACTATTACCAGTATACACATGTGTATCTATTACCAGTATACACATGTGTATCTATGGCTAATATAAGACCGTGAAAGATAACATTATTTGCCAGCAATTAGACAACTCCATGGCTAAAGAATGTATAGTTTGACGGTACGACATACACCCTCTATGAATCACTACCATTTCGTTTATTTTGCACAAGCTGTTATTCAATCAAAATGACACGGATATTAATCAACAGTTCTTGTGAAAAGGATTCTTCCCCGCATGGACGTTCACAAATCTTCTTAAAGCAGAGTAACAACAGGAGATTGGGAATACCCTACGTCTAGCAGTCTATGTACAATGTAGGAAATATACAATATAGATTATCAGAAAGAATGACAAAAAACCCGACCGGACTCTGTTAGTGGTTCTCAAATGAGATGGTTAATCTAATTATAAAAAATGATATGTAAAGCTCACCGGCAATCTCTGGAGATGGGGAAACTGCCCAGTTCGTGGTAGCACGCCACACTCAGTCCCTCTAAACCCATGAAGGGGTGACACTGAAATCCTGTCAACGAAAAGAATGAATTCATTTATTTCCATGCCACATGTGGTCATATATAACTAAACGGTTCCTGAATCCAGGTGACGATGATTAGCACTAAATATATTGTATGTGGATGTGCTGGATATCAAGCGAATGCTGTCATACATGTAGACTCAAGCTAATCAACCAAGCATAATATCATCATGCAGTCTAGAACTAAACCCTTCCATTTGTATCAAAAATACCATTAAAGTTGGAATCAAATTATGATAATGATAAATCAGGCGTTTCTGCTGAGTACCTTGAAGTCTTCTTTTAATTTTATAAGACTATTGTAAATACTAAATCACCAAATCAAATGGTTCAGTTAACCTTGTTCAAGATATAAATTGTGATTGTTTGGATACCATGTTCTAAACAGGAACCTATGCAACTGAACACCATGCTTTATATTTGTAATTAGTAACGTTTCGCCAGTGAACTAATTCCACCTCACTTCGACATTGACACAATAGCCACCCCCCCCCCCCCCCCCCCCCCGCGAACATTATGGACTCACCAAGTCCAGTCCACAAGTACAGGAAACCCAGATCCGTGGCTGTGATGCGAGGCAGTAGTACCGGTAAAGCCACATTCTGGTACACGCCGAAGAGCTTCCCTAAACCTAACACACAGGGCTGCTGGTCCGTTCCCTCCTCCTTGCACAAACACTCGATGAAACTAGAAAGAGGGGTAAGACAGGGTAAGGTTAATAAATGATAGGTCCCTTATTTGTACGTACTTTGAAACTGATGGTACGTTAGTTACAGAAAACAATAATTATTTAGCACAAGTCGTTCCCAGCTTATTAGGAATAAGGCAATTAAGGAATACCTTGGTCTTTATTACTGTCTAATAAATACGGGAGTGAGGGACGATAATAACAGTATTCTCTAGGTTTGATAAAAGCCATTCTCAAAGACCTTCATGTAATAATACTGAAATTGACATGACACGACGAACAAGAAGTTGCAATGGTAATTATTCTATAACAAGAGTCATCAGAAGATGACATATCCCACCGGTTCCACAAAATTTGTAAAACACATCTTTGACAGATACTTGTGTATCTACTACCGTACTTCAGTTAGTGGGTATTACAGATGCTGAGTTTCAGGTATGTTAAGGGTTTTAGACTTCTGCTCCAGAAGCAGTCAAAATCAACAACAACCAACATCCTTCTCATGTTTCTATGGAAACAGTAACAAATTAATTTTTCAGAAAAAATCTGAAAATATGAAAAGGCACCACTTCAGTTAGTGGATAATACACATGCAAAGTTTCAGGAAGATATGATGAACGGTTTTGGAGCTGTGCTCCGGAAACAAACCTGTCTCTGAACAAAGTCCAAATTCAACAAGTTTCTGTGGAAACGAAAAAAATATAAAAAATTCAGAAATCTGAAAATATCAAAAGGCACCACTTCATTTAATGGTTAATACACATGCAAAGTTTCAGGAAGATGTGATGAACGGCTTTTGGAGCTATGCTCCGGAAACGAACCTGTCTCTGAACAAAGTCCAAATTCAACATGTTTCTATGGAAACGAAAAAAAAAAAAAAAATTCAGAAATCTGAAAATATCAAAAGGCACCACTTCAGTTAGTGGATAATACACATGCACAGTTTCAGGGAGATATGATGAACGGTTTTGGAGCTGTGCTCCGGAAACGAACCTGTCTCTGAACAAAGTCCAAATTCAACAAGTTTCTATGGAAACGAAAATAAATTTGTTTTCAGAAATCTGAAAATATCAAAAGGCACCACTTCAGTTAGTGGGTAATACACATGCAAAGTTTCAGGAAGATATGATGAACGGTTTTGGAGCTGTGCTCCGGAAACGAACCTGTCTCTAAACAAAGTCCAAATTCAACAAGTTTCTGTGGAAACGAAAAAAAAACAAAACAATTCAGAAATCTGAAAATATCAAAAGGCACCACTTCATTTAGTGGGTAATACACATGCAAAGTTTCAGGAAGATGTGATGAACGGTTTTTGGGGCTATGCTCCGGAAACGAACCTGTCTCTGAACAAAGTCCAAATTCAACAAGTTTCTATGGAAACGAAAAAAAATTTGTTTTCAGAAATCTGAAAATATCAAAAGGCACCACTTCAGTTAGTGGGTAATACACATGCAAAGTTTCAGGAAGATATGATGAACGGTTTTGGAGCTGTGCTCCGGAAACGAACCTGTCTCTAAACAAAGTCCAAATTCAACAAGTTTCTGTGGAAACGAAAAAAAACCAAAACAATTCAGAAATCTGAAAATATCAAAAGGCACCACTTCATTTAGTGGGTAATACACATGCAAAGTTTCAGGAAGATGTGATGAACGGTTTTTGGGGCTATGCTCCGGAAACGAACCTGTCTCTGAACAAAGTCCAAATTCAACAAGTTTCTATGGAAACGAAACAAAATTTAAAAATTTCAGAAATCTGAAAATATCAAAAGGCACCACTTCAGTTAGTGGATAATACACATGCACAGTTTCAGGAAGATGTGATGAACGGTTTTGGAGCTGTGCTCCGGAAACGAACCTGTCTCTGAACAAAGTCCAAATTCAACAAGTTTCTGTGGAAACGAAAAAAAATCCAAAAAAATCAGAAATCTGAAAATATCAAAAGGCATCACTTCAGTTAGTGGGTAATACACATGCAAAGTTTCAGGAAGATATGATGAACGGTTTTGGAGCTGTGCTCCGGAAACGAACCTGTCTCTGAACAAAGTCCAAATTCAACAAGTTTCTGTGGAAACGAAACAAAATTTTAAAAAATCAGAAATCTGAAAATATCAAAAGGCACCACTTCATTTAGTGGGTAATACACATGCAAAGTTTCAGGAAGATGTGATGAACGGTTTTTGGGGCTATGCTCCGGAAACGAACCTGTCTCTGAAGAAAGTCCAAATTCAACAAGTTTCTATGGAAACGAAACAAAATTTAAAAATTTCAGAAATCTGAAAATATCAAAAGGCACCACTTCAGTTAGTGGATAATACACATGCACAGTTTCAGGAAGATATGATGAACGGTTTTGGAGCTGTGCTCCGGAAACGAACCTGTCTCTGAACAAAGTCCAAATTCAACAAGTTTCTGTGGAAACGAAACAAAATTTTAAAAAATCAGAAATCTGAAAATATCAAAAGGCACCACTTCATTTAGTGGGTAATACACATGCAAAGTTGCAGGAAGATGTGATGAACGGTTTTTGGAGCTATGCTCCGGAAACGAACCTGTCTCTGAACAAAGTCCAAATTCAACAAGTTTCTATGGAAACGAAAAAAAATTTTTTTTCAGAAATCTGAAAATATCAAAAGGCACCACTTCAGTTGGTGGGTAATACACATGGAAAGTTTCAGAAAGATATCTTGAACGGTTTTCGAGTTCTGCTCCGGAAACGAAATGATTACGGACGGACATACGGACAGACGGACGGACGGACGGACAGACGGACGGGGCGATGACTATATCCCACGGTATTACATACCGGTGGGATAAAAAGCTTCAACAGTTTTAAATATCTTAATGGGAAGCACTCGATTAAAGTATAACATTCATAGAAGGTACCCTCTTCATTTAAGGGTATGGTTGATTAGTTAGCGTTGTTAAACCGCTACCACTTTTTTAATACACTTGCGAGAACCTTGAAATAATCGTTTCTAGAACTAATGAAATTGGGCATGGACATTAGTTTTATACAAGACATTGTGGCAGTGTCATACAGGAAACTGCAAGTCCCGTCAGAACCCTGAAACTGAATATTAACTTCTGTATTTTTTAAAATAAAATGTTCGATTACCTTTCGGCAAATCTTGAATTCCATCTTTCCTCAGGGGGACACGTTTTCTCTGTTATAATTGTTTCTGTGGTCGTAGTGCTTGTTGTCTTGGAGTCACTATCAGATGAAAGCGGGAGACCAAAATCTCTAGCAACGTAATAAACAATAATTTCAATATGTGAGAAAATGAGAATTTATTTTACAATTTTATAATTTATATGGTAATTTACATGTACATATTAAGTTGTGTCTAAAGTAATGAGACATTTGTATTTGAAATTCATGTTCATGATTACAGCCATATATGCCCTCTATTTATAATACATATCAATACGGAAGAAGAATGTCACAACTAATTGTCCATTTCTCGTTAAAAAATAAAACAATTGAGGAGCAATAATACCTCCTTCAACTACAATAAAGGCATTATATTGAGTGGCAAATAAGGAAGGTGATTATGCGTTCGTAAAACCCATTTATCTGTTGAGATATGCAACAAAGGAGGAAGGAAAGCATCTCCCTGTACAACACCCGCAGTAACTTCCTCATCTATTTCGCCTTCGGGAATTGTTCTGTTCTTTGTTCATGAATGTCACGCCTTAGTGATTTTGCCCTACTATCGATGATACATTTTATGTGTTTATATTATAGTCATGTATTTGTACGTTAGAAATGATACCAAAAACTGTCAGCAACATTGCAATGAATTTAAACATGACAAAATACTAATGATAACCAAATGTATAGTGTCAAAGGTCGTTATATATAATATAATATAATATAATATAATATAATATAATATAATATAATATAATATAATATAATATAATATAATATAATATCATATAGTATGTGAAATGAGTCCAAAACATTATATCAGTCAACGAATACCTCTACGCGGTTTGACTTTTTTTTATATTAAAATTTATAATTTAAGTTTGGAATTTCCCCCAAATTAATTTTGATAAAACACAAATGTTGATCGACATATAACAAATACTCTGTGTGAAAATCAATAAATGTGCTTCGTCCTGCACACATTTACAACATTTTGAACATGCATCGAGGGGTCATGTTGATGTAAATTTCATTTATTACCCCTGTCTACTTTAAATAATGATATTTTAGTTAAATAATAAAACAGTCACCAATTAAGTCATTCAAACTACTGCCGAAAGGTGTTATTGTATCGTGCCATACTCAAACGCATCTCATATCCTTAAAATACTGAATTAATCGAAAACAAGTGAGTATTATACTTTATTTGGCCCGTCAGTGTAGTGTTATCTTTAGTTCTTAATGTAATCAGCAATATTTCGTTAACTTACTCATTGGAGAGAATGGTTCTGGATATGGGGAACGTGGACGGCTTTTCTGAAATGATACCCGTTGTGTTCTCGGCATGGAAAGAATCAAACCAAGATACGCAGATAAACACTGAAAAATAATGTCATTATTAAATGAGAATACGTTCGATTCTTTGGACAAAATAACGTTCATGATGCATATAACAATTAAATGCGTTCAATTCTTTGGACAGAAATTTTCAAATGCATATATAATGCAACGCCGACTTAGGGGCTAACATTGTGGTCAAATGACATATACAATAATTCTAATGTTCTTTGTTTCTGACAAAAATAAGAGGTACAAATGTACAGAGAATTTTTTTTTTTTTTTATTTGCATAAAGAAAACACAATGAAAACATACCTAAACTTACTAAACTAGATATTTTCCAGAAGTATTTGCAACAAACACATTCACAAAAGGATACGTGAGAAACATATGAACACACACAAAAGAACTTCGTTTCGTTATTAAGAATTGATATTGTGTGTATTTGAGATGTCTCAGTAAAATGTATGTGTCAAATTAAACGAGAAAAGAGGATATTGTTGATACGGATTAGGAGGAAAGGAGAAGTCGATGGTTTTAAGAAAATAAATACGTGTAAACACTGCCTTAAGATATAGGTCAAATTGCTACTACGTTATTTTTTAAAATTAAGTTTCAGTGAGTAGACTTTTCACGATGAACTTGACTTTAATGACAATGGCGTGTGCATTTAAAACAAGTCTTAAGTAAATAATATGATAAATTGTCTACCAATATCCTAAACAGCAGCATTAAGCTACCAATTAAAGCAATACTACCCACAATTGAAGGGGAAAACTTACACGTAAAAGTAGTCCAGTGCTTCATGGTCTCGAGACGATCTGCCGACCTCGCAATAATGTCCCAGTAATGAATGATATCCATTAACCATCAACTCCTTTCCTTAATTAACTCTCTTCTTAATTGACATGCCAAAGTCATCAGCAATCCGTACATGTCCGACACTTTTCGTGTTATCTATGACGTCATGATCATTACACGCGTGCTGATCTGGCCTGAAGACGTTCGCTTATAGTTTTGATGAAGTGTCATACCAAAGGGAGGTAACTGAAGACTGAGCAGGGATAAAGTTGTCAGGATTAAAGCTATGAATATCAACATGGCCCCCCCCCTCGGGCATAAAGTAATTAATAACACATCGCAGTTTCTGTAAATTACCCGAAACATTTCTTTGCATCCTAACTTGTCTGAATATTATTCTCAGAATGTTTTCGCAAATGTTATAATGTGAAGTGACAATATTGATAACAATTCAATGCTATCAGTTTCAAAAACACATATTGAAAGTATTACCTTTGAAAATAAATACAAACCTTCGATTATGTTTCAAAGTCTCAAAACTTTAAAAGTTATAAAAGTGTTGATTATATATTATTATAATCAATATTTGAGAGAAGCAAATGTAGAATCATGTATGATCATGAAGCACTAAAATCTTCTCTCTTTCTAATAATTTTAAATCATTTATCATTTCATAGGTTAATAAACTATTTGAGGTGTGTAATTCTGCATTTAATACTCTCTTTGGGTAAATATTAAATGAAATGGAGAACTAAGATTGACATATCATTACCAAACTAGGTATACCTGGTGCAATAAAACAACAAAAATAAAAACAACTTCGAAACAGTGAACTACTCAACAATAAGACTTTTCCAAGAAACACAATATCTGCTCTATGATGAAAAGTAAATACAAAACTAAAACACATCAACGCTACACAAACAGAACTACAGATATGAGATTTGTATTAAAATGATATAAATGCATAACATTTATCCCAATTCATATCATTAGTGAATCAGCAACCGACATGTCAGCCATTATGCTGGATCCTAAATACTTTAAACACACATTTTGCATTATAAAAGATTTAAGATCAACAAATACGAGTGCATTTTATAATAAGTAATACTATATATAGAGTTGTCATCATAATCTAGTTCCATCAACTAGGCTCAAGCTCACGTTAAACCAAATCGGATTATGTTTCCAACATGGTTTCACACTCCCGGATTATTCCGGGTCCCTCTATATATACCCAGCAAGTGGAGTAGGTTGACGTTAACGCTGCTGACGTACAACCAAGAGGATGAGTCGCCTGTGTGTCCTAGCTCTTCTTGCTGCCTGCTTCGCTGCCACCTTGGCCTATAGCTAGTAAGACCTTATTTCGTGTCATGTAATAACATTCAATATTTTATAATGAAAATGATTGGCATCAATATCAAGGTAAGACGTCAACATTATTCTAGAGAAGAGAAAGACAACAAGAGGAACTTAACATGGATGAGAAAAATAGAAAATAGATTTTGTATATGATACATATAAGAATGATGGGGTTTAAATATGTTTTAAACTTTTCAGTCGTAGATGCCCCTACTCCTGCTACAAGAGGACAAGCTACTACACCCGCTGTGGAAGATGGGGCTGGTCGCGTTGTACTAATTACAGGTGAGTTCTGCGTCATAATTACCACGTGTGCACTAGTGCAATATCACTCTTACTTCAAACATTGCAACTACAACATGCGCCACACCTTCTCATCTGTCACGTGACGAGCAGTAAAGGAGTTTCATTGTAAAGGCTGTTGCAACAGAAGGATTTTTTAATTGTAAATTTCCGTCGGTAATTTTACATCCATCGAATGAAATTGAAATTGAAATTGAAATTTACGAAGTAATTGTTATAATTTCTGTAGTTTAATATTACATTTAGTAATATATAATTATATGCGACCATACTGTTTTATTCAGAAACTCTCTCTCGACCTGCTACAAAACCTGTCCAGGTAAATATAAATCTATCTTTTCTAATACTACTACCACTACCATTAAAACTACCACTAATACACTTACTAATACAACTACTACAACTACTAGTACTACAACTACTACTAATACTACTAATACTACTAATACTACTAATACTACTAATACTACTAATACTACTACTTCCTCTACCAACATTCGACCACTTAAAAAGACAAATATGGACCCTCAAGGTTATCAGCCATGTTGCCTTCAAGTCCGTACCTTGTACTGGTTGGTGAAGAGAGGCACACTTTGAATAAACTACATGTTCAATACATAACTCCTCTGCCTTTAGAATGTCGCCTAAGCTAGGATTTTGACAGCTACGAGGAATTGAAATGTAGAAATTACTTCCATGTAAAACAGTAAAGAAATGAAATGTCCGAGGCCAGTTAACCACACAAACACAATAAACATTGCAGAGTCGTTATTTAGAAGCATGTTATAACATTCTGAATACTCAATGCCCATCGAACAGAGGGTAGACATATGGGTTAAAACTAGTTAAAAAAACATTATAAACCACACCGAACACACATGTACATCGTATGATACTACGCTATTGGAACCCTGTGTTCAGTTAACGGAGCCTGGTCGAGCTGGTCGAGCTGGAAGGCGACAAGTCCCTGCTCTGTGACATGTGGCACTGGAACAATGCAGTACAGCAAGACCAGGAGCTGCACCAACCCAGCACCTGCTTACGGTGGCAAACAGTGTAGCGGGGACAAGGTCTTCAACTATTCCTTCAACTGTGTCAAGGCGCCATGCCCAGGTGAGGTTGGACATGATATCATTGCGGGGTCAATGCTGTCTGCTTAACTTGTTACTGTAATAGTGTTAACTTTTAGGAACTAGGTCTCGTTTACTGGTACCAATGGCTGATACTGAACTATGAACTTGGAGACAATTACACTTGATGATTTCTTGTTCTTATTTTTGTCCACTGATGGTAATGTTTGAGTGTGAACCGCTGGACGATATGTGTGTTCGTGTGTACTGGCTACAACGCTTGAACATCAACTGTTAGATAATCTTGTCTTTGGAAGGCAATATGTATTTGGTGTTTAAGTTAGTAAAGTTACACATGTAAGATATTGAGAAATCCAGTTTATAAATATATGTCATACAATAGAACTTTCATCCTGATATTGATTCTCACATTATAGCGAAACATGTCCTTCTCTCTCGATAATATCCATCACGTCAATTCCTAAACTAAATGCCAAATTATAGTAATGAATTAAAGCGGATACTACCGAAACTGCCAGAACAATCGATGATGCTAAACCTGTTAATGTTTGCCCGATTATTGATTGTAAATCTCAGTTGAAGTTGAACAACTCTCTCCCCCCACCAGAGTCACGACTTTAAAAAACGAGAACATCATTAACGCGAACTTAAATTCCCAGAGATTAACATGGTGATCTGTCCTCAGTTCACGGCGAATGGAGCGACTTCAGTGACTGGACTCCCGTTGAAGAGTGCCCCGTGCTGTGTGGAGGAGGAAAGACCGACTTCACTCGCGCCAGGACCTGTTCCCAGCACATGTACGGAGGCAGACCCTGTGAGGGCGAGGCTACGGAACTCAAAGAGGAACATCACTGTAACACCGAGGAGTGCGGAGGTTGGTGGTCTGTCTCCTGGTCTCCAGTTGGTTTTCAGTGTCCAGCTGTGTGTCATATTCTAGTAGATTTATTAGTAATTCAATTGTATATACGTTTTTCACTGGTCATCAATGGACTCCAAGTCTCATTATGTGTGACAGTCTCCAACAGTCTCCAACAGTCTCAGAATCACGATTCTTACACTGAGGATTACGGTGGTAGATCGTACCTTGTTTGTATCTTGTCTCTTGATCTCCAGTAGGATCACAGTCTCCAACTGTTTCTCAATTTCCAGTAGATTATCAGTTAATAGTAGTTAATGATCTATTACTTCAGACAAGTCATCAGGAGACTCCAAGTCTAAATTCATGTATTAGTTTCTAACAGTCAATCTAACAGTCTCTCAGTGTCACGATTCTAACTTCAAGGAGTGCGTTGGTATGTCGTGTCCTCTGGATACTCAGTCCTCATCCTCTCAAGCTTGTACATATATCCAACCTCATCAAATAGTAGTCTTGTGTACGATCGTCTGTAGGCCACATGTATAGTCTCCTGCAACTACAGAGTCTCCACTGTATAATAGTCTCGTGGTGTCTGCTAGGTGTCTCAGACTAGCTCGAATAGATCCAACTCATGACATGTCTCACTCCAGATCGTTGCCGTGAAGACAGACCCACCCGTATCGCCCACAACCACGACGAGACCAAATACTACAACTGCGAAGACAACGTCGCCTATCTGACCACCTGCCCAGCCCACTCCAGCTTCAACGCCCTGGCCGAGACCTGTACCGAGAACCCTTGCAACGTCATGGATGGACTCCTTCAGCCGAACACTGAGGACTCCACCTCCTACCTGATGTGTCTCGCCGGTACCAGGCTCATCCAGATCACCTGCCCACAGAACACCTACTTCGACCAGGCAGCCCAGAAGTGTCAGTGAACTGGCCTACTGGTCATGTAATTCAGTGAAACACTGCTGAATAAAATTATATTACAAATATATGCATTTTTGTTATTTTCCCCCTAAATTATTGGGTTTTTATTTTGGAACATTTTGATATGGAATGTTATTGATTTACATTGATACACCAGTAGGAAATGTGTATTGAAACTGTGTGTTTATCAACATTAGTTTATTAGCATAGCTGAGAAAATTAGAGTTCAAAATGAGAACAACACTTCCCTGCCTATGCAGGCACTTGAACCAATGGAATAGGTAGAGCTTATGTGGCTTCAATGTTAAATAGTACAATCTTGAACCAATGGAATAGGTTGAGCTTATGTGGCTTCAATGTTAAATAGTACAATCTTGAAATATTGTTTCTCTGACCTAACGCTAGTGTCCAGAGTACGCAACATCTCACTGGATGTCGACCTCTTAATGAGGCGGATCAAACGATTAATAAACTTCAAGATCATGAGTTCCTCTAGATATAATGAGGGCGACATTCTTCAGCATAGGACAACATCAAGCGAAGGAGTCACAATGCCAAGCCCTGACTCAACCTTCTCTGCTGTTGGTCGTTGACTGTGCGAGGATCATAGCGTTATACCATTGATAACCAATGCTACGAACTATGATCTCACATATACTGAGCAGCAGAAGATACGCGAGTTTTAATGACTATAGTTTCTGTTTGCATATCAGCCCATGGTTTGTCACATCATTAGTAGAGCTAGAGTGTTCTGTTGTTATGAGGCAGGGATGGCACTTCCAAGGAATGACGAACAGTGGATTATGCTGATCCATGTTTATTCAAGCATGTTTACATTGACAGCCATGATGCAAGCGTTGTTACTAAAAGTGGAACCGGAATTCTAATCCGGATAGTAATTACCAAAAACTTTACTTGGAATTATTATTTACTGAAATAGGATTCAATATTTGGCAATATATTACATATAGTACAGATGGTTACCATTGCAAAGTCAAATGGTATCAGTTCGCGAAAATGCACGTCAGATGTTTTCATGGTAACATGATCTGCATGAGCTTGGTATGACATCATCTCTTTAAATGATAACTATTCTTTCACGGTTGTTTCCTATGTTTACAATGACTAAGGAAGATATGTCCTCTGATTATCCATATACAATCCCTTCTATTCGTGTTATTCAGATATATACTTATATTTCAAGAAACGTGTGTCTGTACCTTGCTCCGAAATATTCGTGAAGTGTTGGCAAACACTATTTACTTAATATTGCAGACACGCAAGTGTAATTTCCGATCTAAATTTACTGACAACCCAATACGCATTCACCTATCATTTTAATATTTTAATATGAAAATGCAAACAAATGAGAAACTATGTACAAACACTGAAAATTATAAATATGGTTTCTGTTCCATTTAAGTTATAGCAAATAATATTATCGTAGGGACACGTTGTATTCAAGGTTCGCCCTTTTTCGATGAATTAAAATTGTTGTATATGTAAGTAAAAGAACATAATTATTGTAATTCAAAGTTGACAATTGCATTATCTTTATTTCAGAAAGATAAGTTGTCCTTAGCAAATGGTCGCCCTTTGCCTATTCCTCGAACTTTAACTTTAAATGAGAAGGTAATTAGTAGCCCAGCTCACTCATAAATTATAACACTCCGCTTCGAAAAGTGATCTAAAAATCTTCAAAATATTAAGATTCGTGTGTATGATCATGTCACTGCAGTGTTATGAAAGTGGGGAGTTGTTCAGGGCGACATGACAACTTTACAGATATTGCACGGCCTCATAAAGTGGATCAAAACAACACATAATTCAAATCTAGGTTGACGTGTGTACATGTAGCCTATAGGTTGACGTGTGTACATGTAGCCTATAGGTTGACGTGTGTACATGTAGCCTATAGGTTGACGTGTGTACATGTAGCCTATAGGTTGACGTGTGTACATGTAGCCTATAGGTTGACGTGTGTACATGTAGCCTATAGGTTGACGTGTGTACATGTAGCCTATAGGTTGACGTGTGTACATGTAACCTATAGGTTGACGTGTGTACATGTAGCCTATAGGTAGATGTGTGTACATGTAGCCTATATGTTGACGTGTGTACATGTAGCCTATAGGTTGACGTGTGTACATGTAGCCTATAGGTTGACGTGTGTACATGTAGCCTATAGGTTGACGTGTATACATGTAGCCTATAGGTTGACGTGTGTACATGTAGCCTATAGGTTGACGTGTGTACATGTAGCCTATAGGTTGACGTGTGTACATGTAGCCTATAGGTTGACGTGTGTACATGTAGCCTATAGGTTGACGTGTGTACATGTAGCCTATAGGTTGACGTGTGTACATGCAGCCTATAGGTTGACATGTGTACATGTAGCCTATAGGTTGACGTGTATACATGTAGCCTATAGGTTGACGTGTGTACATGTAGCCTATAGGTTGACGTGTGTACATGTAGCCTATAGGTTGACATGTGTACATGTAGCCTATAGGTTGACGTGTGTACATGTAGCCTATAGGTTGACGTGTGTACATGTAGCCTATAGGTTGACGTGTGTACATGTAGCCTATAGGTGGACGTGTGCACATGTAGCCTATAGGTTGACGTGTGTACATGTACCCTATAGGTTGACATGTGTACATGTAGCCTATAGGTTGACGTGTGTACATGTAGCCTATAGGTTGACGTGTGTACATGTAGCCTATAGGTTGACGTGTGTACATGTAGCCTATAGGTTGACGTGTGTACATGTAGCCTATAGGTTGACGTGTGTACATGTAGCCTATAGGTTGACGTGTGTACATGTAGCCTATAGGTTGACGTGTGTACATGTAGCCTATAGGTTGACGTGTGTACATGTAGCCTATAGGTTGACGTGTGTACATGCAGCCTATAGGTTGACGTGTGTACATGTAGCCTATAGGTTGACGTGTGTACATGTAGCCTATAGGTTGACGTGTGTACATGTAGCCTATAGGTTGACGTGTGTACATGTAGCCTATAGGTTGACGTGTGTACATGTAGCCTATAGGTTGACGTGTGTACATGTAGCCTATAGGTTGACGTGTGTACATGTCGCCTATAGGTTGACGTGTGTACATGTAGCCTATAGGTTGACGTGTGTACATGTAGCCTATAGGTGGACGTGTGTACATGTAGCCTATAGGTTGACGTGTGTACATGTACCCTATAGGTTGACGTGTGTACATGTAGCCTATAGGTTGACGTGTGTACATGTAGCCTATAGGTTGACGTGTGTACATGTAGCCTATAGGTTGACGTGTGTACATGTAGCCTATAGGTTGACGTGTGTACATGTAGCCTATAGGTTGACGTGTGTACATGTAGCCTATAGGTTGACGTGTGTACATGTAGCCTATAGGTTGACGTGTGTACATGTAGCCTATATTATGACGTGTGTACATGTAGCCTATAGGTTGACGTGTGTACATGTAGCCTATAGGTTGACGTGTGTACATGTAGCCTATAGGTTGACGTGTGTACATGTAGCCTATAGGTTGACGTGTGTACATGTAGCCTATAGGTTGACGTGTGTACATGTAGCCTATAGGTTGACGTGTGTACATGTAGCCTATAGGTTGACGTGTGTACATGTAGCCTATAGGTTGACGTGTGTACATGTAGCCTATAGGTTGACGTGTGTACATGTAGCCTATAGGTTGACGTGTGTACATGTAGCCTATAGGTTGACGTGTGTACATGTAGCCTATAGGTTGACGTGTGTACATGTAGCCTATAGGTTGACGTGTGTACATGTAGCCTATAGGTTGACGTGTGTACATGTAGCCTATAGGTTGACGTGTTTACATGTAGCCTATAGGTTGACGTGTGTACATGTAGCCTATAGGTTGACGTGTGTACATGTAGCCTATAGGTTGACGTGTGTACATGTAGCCTATAGGTTGACGTGTGTACATGTAGCCTATAGGTTGACGTGTGTACATGTAGTCTATAGGTTGACGTGTGTACATGTAGCCTATAGGTTGACGTGTGTACATGTAGCCTATAGGTTGACGTGTGTACATGTAGCCTATAGGTTGACGTGTGTACATGTAGCCTATAGGTTGACGTGTGTACATGTAGCCTATAGGTTGACGTGTGTACATGTAGCCTATAGGTTGACGTGTGTACATGTAGCCTATAGGTTGACGTGTGTACATGTAGCCTATAGGTTGACGTGTGTACATGTAGCCTATAGGTTGACGTGTGTACATGTAGCCTATAGGTTGACGTGTGTACATGTTGCCTATAGGTTGACGTGTGTACATGTAGCCTATAGGTTGACGTGTGTACATGTAGCCTATAGGTTGACGTGTGTACATGTAGCCTATAGGTTGACGTGTGTACATGTAGCCTATAGGTTGACGTGTGTACATGTAGCCTATAGGTTGACGTGTGTACATGTAGCCTATAGGTTGACGTGTGTACATGTAGCCTATAGGTTGACGTGTGTACATGTAGCCTATAGGTTGACGTGTGTACATGTAGCCTATAGGTTGACGTGTGTACATGTAGCCTATAGGTTGACGTGTGTACATGTAGCCTATAGGTTGACGTGTGTACATGTAGCCTATAGGTTGACGTGTGTACATGTAGCCTATAGGTTGACGTGTGTACATGTAGCCTATAGGTTGACGTGTGTACATGTAGCCTATAGGTTGACGTGTGTACATGTAGCCTATAGGTTGACGTGTGTACATGTAGCCTATAGGTTGACGTGTGTACATGTAGCCTATAGGTTGACGTGTGTACATGTAGCCTATAGGTTGACGTGTGTACATGTAGCCTATAGGATGACGTGTGTACATGTAGCCTATAGGTTGACGTGTGTACATGTAGCCTATAGGTTGACGTGTGTACATGTAGCCTATAGGATGACGTGTGTACATGTAGCCTATAGGATGACGTGTGTACATGTAGTCTATAGGTTGACGTGTATACATGTAGCCTATAGGTTGACGTGTGTACATGTAGCCTATAGGTTGACGTGTGTACATGTAGTCTATAGGTTGACGTGTGTACATGTAGCCTATAGGATGACGTGTGTACATGTAGCCTATAGGTTGACGTGTGTACATGTAGCCAATAGGTTGACGTGTGTACATGTAGCCTATAGGATGACGTGTGTACATGTAGCCTATAGGTTGACGTGTGTACATGTAGCCTATACATGTCCATGATACTAACATATTTTTGGATGATCTGTTCAGACAAAAACGTCTCCTTCATAGTACCACTGTTCACGTTCACATCTCGGGATCATGGTTGGCATATAATCCCCGACGACTTCGTAGGAATTTAACATCGCTTTCACCTTCATCCTAACGTCTGATATAATATGATAGGAGAAACCCCTAAACCGGGGATACTATGCATTTCTGTGTAACCTGTTGTCGTGTCGCCTTTACCTGGCGATCTGTCGCGGTGTTGCGTGTACCTGGCGATCTGTCACAGTTCAGCAGGAAGAAAGACTTAAAACAATCTAGTATTCAAGGCATTTAATGAAGTGATAAAAGCACATTAAAACATCTCGCACCTTCAATGGACTATCACATTCTGATAAATTGCGGGACTAGTACACAACATATGTCTGGAAACCTGGATAGACGTGTAGATCGAACTGCGTAGAAGGTCCTTCAAACAAAGTATTTAGAAGATATGGGGTTATTGAGTTGAATCAGAATTGCCTGAAATGCAGCATCTAAGGCAGAAGATTTACAGTTGAAATGAGTTGTTATCCCATGAAGATTGACAGTTCTTATCCCCATGAAGATTTACAGTTGAAATGACAGCGTTTTATCCCCATGTTGGCGCCATACTGAGGCGATAAGCATGTGACAAACGTAAATATCCTACAAACAGTGATTTTGTAAAAACGCAGTTATCAAATGCAGAAAATGATATTTTGACCCCTTTGCAACTTTTTGTACAATTATATCTACAGAACATGTATGAAACACATCTAAAACAGAAATATGTAATGCTCAGCACTGTACATTAAACACACAGAATAACAAACATTCCGACAAACATTCTCAATAGTTATCAAGACATATACCACACGATATCCTCGACAAAAACGGATGCGTTTTCGGATAAACACCTTTTTGAACACACACTTGAACGCACATTAGCACAATCACCCACACATACATGAGCACAATCACCCACACATACATGAGCACAATCACCCACACATACATTAGCACAATCACCCACACATACATGAGCACAATCACCCACACATACATGAGCACAATCACCCACACATACATGAGCACAATCACCCACACATACATGAGCACATGTCAACATCATGCATACATACACATACAAATAATAAGTATTGCTTTGACAAGTACAACATTTAAAATCAACGGCGGATGACGCTGTATACAGAGCCGTACAAGCTTGAGTTTGAGTGTTTGCATTGACACTTGTCATGTACATCACATTTGTTATAATAATAACAGGTGTCACACACTCCACAGAATGAAAACAACTAGTATTCAACAATCTCACAGAACCCTTAAGCACGTAATGGTGGGTTTAGGCTTCCCTCACACATCAAGAACATCTTCATCGGTCACATTTCGGGGTCCTTTTGAACTGAAGGAAGAAGCAATGTCAAATGTTGGTTTCTCAGGAACTGGAATTTCATATCCATCAGAATCCTCCTGGTCAGATTCCCCTGGGCCTCCTTCCCTCTGTGGCTCACAGTCTGGGGACACTCCGAACCCGCTGTCATTTGGGTTATCCGACTCCATTGTATCAACATCTTCTTGTCTTACCTTTTCTGCAGTGTGTTGTTCTTGCTTGGAGTTATCGTTTGTTTTCCCCCGTGGTTCCAGGATGAAATAGTCGTTACCGGCTGCTCTAGGAGATTTGTTGGGACTGTCGATAAGTTTTGGAGTTGTAATCGATTCATCAACGGCCTCTAGTCCGACTTCAGATTCGTTGATGGAGTCATAAGGGTGAACCCGTTTAGGTATCTCACGGCTGTTCCTGTCAGGGAGCAAAGGGAGGTAATCCGGGGGGTCGTCAGACGTTACTGGTGTTTTCGGATCTGTATTGTCTTTATCAGGAGAAGTATGGTGGCGTAAAAGAGGTTCGTAATCTTCTGGTTTAGAGAAACCAGCTTTTCCACTGCCAGGGTCCATGTGTATCTTCGACTTAGGAGTTCTGTCGCCCATTGGAGGAAGGGAGGGAACTCTGCTCAGCAAATCCGGGACCGGATGTGAAGGTGATTCGTCCTGAAAATATCGGAAACTTATTGATAGTGGACATTTATAGTCAGTTAACAATGGCTGAAACATTGAACGGCAAGTTATACATTCAAGTCGTTACATATTGGTTAGCATTCTCTGGTACAAGGCTTACGATGACACAAGGCTTACGATGATACAAGGCTTACGATGATACAAGCCCAGCAGGCACAAGACGTCTATTAGACGTCTAGATGTGGTCTAGATCAGGTTTAGACGTATAACAACGTCTTTTAGACGTTGAATCAACGTAACCATTTCGACGTCTAGACCAGAGGTTGATTCAACGTCTAATAGACGTCTAATGTTCGACCAGCACTTTCTACATTTATTGTGATGTATTTGTGTTTATACCAGTTTGAAGTGTGTTTCCTTCACATATTGAGCAGAGGTTGACTTTTGATTATTAGGTCTGTAAACTTGAAGTATTTCTGTTACTTAAAAATGTTTTTGCAGTATATTTTGTAGATAAGAACTTATTTATACAATAGATATAATATCATATTTGAAGAATCATCAAAGTCATTTGTAAAGGTCCTGTAAAAATATATCAATTCATTCTAAAACACCTTTAAGATATTCTCTAGTTGATGGGGTTCGAACTTCAATCCATATTGCATGTGTAGTCAGTGCTGTGCAGAGTGGCTGCTTCTGTACCTCCAGATGTCCCTGGGGTATGTACGCATGCGCCGTTAATCGCGCGCCAGTTTTGTTTACATTATCTCAACGTTCAAAGGACTGAATGGATAGACATTGTTTCTGGAACTCATCGTAGCCCTTGATGCATTCTTCAATTAATAGTTCACGGTAAGACTTTTGTTTTATTTGTTAGAGAAGACACGTTATTAAGGTCATTAGTTTAACACAGTTGGTAACTCTAGACAGCCATACTTGCCTTGTGCTCTCACATGTGAGTGTGTATAGCCCATTGTTTAAAGTAGGGTCAAATCTAGGTCACTCTCCTAAGGAACCATTGCCTTGGTAAAGTAGCCTAGTTCACTATGAAGATAGTATAAGATGTCCTGTTGTTGTAGATCTACACATGTGTACAAGTCCTTCGCGTTTTTAACTTTTAAGCAAACCTATAATATTTTATGTTAAATAGTAATTGACTAGACTACAGTGCAGTCTACATTCTCAAGTTATCTCATATCTTTTTCAATCTTGTCATTTTGATTACAGAAGGATGCTTTCAACTCATAATCTTCATGCGTATATTTGTTAAAAGTAATTATCACAAAATAAAACAAAAGCTCTAAACAGATAATGTGAGGAAGACTATATCATTATAGATTGAGAATGTATTTTTTTTTCCAGATACTACCACAAAGGCTTACAAGGAGGTCAAAGAAGATATGGTTTTATGTGAAATGACCAAACTCTTGGTCCTTGGATCGGAGGTGTGGAGATGGCTAAAATAAGACAATAAATGTATTTGAATGCTCCATTCTATTCACATAAATTGCATTAAAATGTGTTGTAAATGTGTTTTTCAACGGTCTTTGAAAACATCATTATTATTGTAGTTTGACAATGAAAACATATATAGGTTAATTGTTTTGCTAGTAAACTGTAACAGAGTTGATATTGCTATTGATATGTATACTGAATAAATTAGTTTTATATTCTAAAACTTGTTTTATTTGTCATTTTAGTTAATCATTCTCTTTTATTAAGGCACAAATGCACATCCTTTCCCCAAAAATATCTTACTTTAATTCAGTCAAAAATTATTACCAGCAACCTTCAGTTGTTTCTAAACCATTGCAGTAATGGAAACGGGTAAATGTTTTTTTTAATCTCAAAAAGACAAATGTGCCCCAGTATATCCAATTTCAATTAAAATTGTGCAATTGTGCCTAGATATGTCTAGAACTTTGATATTGAATCCAACTTCCCTCCTCAGGACATAACCTGCGCCAGTGTCCAACTGGCTATTACTAATCCTTGTGTCATTTTGTCACATTTTCTATGCTAGCATAGCAGTGTGCTGCACCGATCTGCAATGTCGGCTCTGCTTTGCTTATATAGAAAAGGTGAAAACATGCAGCAAGACTTTAATCAGCCAGTGATGGCGATTTGTGCGAGGGACCCGATGAAGAAAAGATGAATTCACTACGCATAACAATATGCTCATGAGGAGCTACAGGCAATTATTAGACATCTTTTAAATGTCTAATAGACGTCTTTTAAATGTTAATACACGTCTTTTAAACGTCTTATAGATGTCTTTTAAATGTCTATAGACGTCTTTTAAATGTCTAATAGACGTCTTTCAAACGTCTTTAGACATCTTTCAAACGTCTTTAGACATCTTTTAAACGTCTAATAAACGTATTTTAAACGTCTGATATACGTGTTTTCAACGTCTAGATTAGGTCTACTTTTAGACGTTTAAACAACGTCTAGGGTTCAACGTCTTTTTAGACTTTCATTTTAAACCAAAATTAGACGTCTTTTCAACGTCTTGACAAGACGTCATTTAGACGTCTAATAAACGTCTTTGTGCCTGCTGGGAGGCTATCACACACTGACATATTTACTCATTAAGATGTTTGTAATGACCAGTTCATTATTCTTATAACAAAATTAAGGTTCTGATTATGTTAACTAATTTAAGGAGAGCCACCTACCTGTTGTCCCAAATTCGCTAATGATCTCTCTTACACTAACGATTAGTTTCTAGAGTGACGGTGGCGCTAACTGACATAAAGATTTGTTAACAATGGCTAAATAATAATCGTGATTCAATAAACAAAATTCTAAAATGAATGTACACGATTGGGTTAAGCCATATCGGTCCATTCCCCTACGACCGGCCATTTTAAAGTGTTCACACTAAAATGGCCGTTCGAAGTTAGGTCAAGTGATCTGACTGATTTAGCGATACCTGAACACTCAGAGTAGAGTTTTAGATATGGCACCATTATGGAACAGTCAACCATCTTGCTGTTTGAACGCTCACAACCAAATGAGACCTCCACATCTACCTCTCACATTGAAGAGCGGCACCATTTCCCCCCAATACGGATAACCCTTTCCTATAGATACAGCTTACCGGGTTGTGTGATGATATGTTTTACCCTCTAATGTTACTATATATTGTACAAAAATTAATAATAAATAACATATTTATGCAGCGCCTTTAAAAAATATACATAAATAAATATTATCAAAATATAAAGAATGAAAATTGGAGGTCAGGTGTATTTTGAGCTTTATAGACTTGCCAATAGGTCTTTGCTAATAGGTGATACACTTGATTGAGATTTTATTCAATGTTAAGCTTTCGACGACAGAGAGATAATGCTTTTAGACTAAAACACCTGTTGTTGATGCACATGGTTTTCTCTTGAACAAATGTATACCTGGATTGAAGTTTGGAGAAACTTTTGAAATTACACGATTCAACTAACCGACTTGACGATGTCATAGATGTGATCCTCTCCGTATTCACTGTCATACAGGTTAGGCTGGCTGGCGTGTTCTGGGCGGGTCATCAGAGGCGAGAGAGGCCTGGAATTAGATTGAAGTGACTGTGTCAGTTTGGTAAAGCTCGCATTTATGCATGAGTGGTAAATGCTGCATGAGAAAATGAAGTGTATTTGGATAACAACTACTTATTGTGAAATACGCAACCTCTCAGAGCACATGCTTATACCTTAATCAGTTTGTCTTATTATGTACTTCTACATGCTCGTAATGCTGCATGGGGTACATCACGGAGTTCGTATATTCTGTGATTAAGCTGCGCCAGATTATTTATTCATATACAAGTCATTATCATCATTGCATCAAAGTATACAACATGCTAAGAGTTATGTCCCTTGTATTGCTGAAGCTAGATCTCTGTATCCAGCAATCACTGGGAATCTTCAACAGCATAATGTACGTCGCCAATCGAGCTTTTTTAATATAAATAATTTTATTTCACATTTCATTAACTTTTCAAATTTGGAATATCATTACTGGAATTTTTTTTTTTTTATCCTTTCAATATTGGAATACAAGGACTTTAAAACTAACTATTTACAGATTATGACAAGCACCGATATATTTTGACCTTTTCAGAAGAATTACTTCCCTTTACATGCAAGACAGAAACCATCTTATCAGGATTGAAAGGCGAGGGAATAACTACAAGTTCCAATTACAGACTTAAAACCGACAACAGGTTTCCAATGAGAACACTACAAGAAGGCAAGTAAAAAGACTATAAACGACTACAATTTTCAATGTGAAGGCTACAAGAAGGCAAGTTCCAATGTGAAGGGTACACTACGGCAAGTTCCTACTGGAGGACTCTGACCTGGTGTTGCTCCTCCTCTTCCTCCTCCTTCTCCTCCAGCAGAAGACCCCCAGCCACGTGCCCAGGACCCCCAGCAGGAGGCTGATGAGGAGCGCCATCACCAACATCGCGACCTTCACCTGGGGCTGAGTGGTCGGTGCCGTGGTGGTGGAGAGGGGCCCCACTGTGGTACTAGCTGCACCTGTGGAGAGAAGTGGAAGTGCATTCCAAACATTCATCAAATTGTTCATCAATATATTTATATAGCCTGAGTCTATATTTTGTGTTTAAATCTTGTTGAAATGAATGTTGATTAGGTTGATGTAGCATGTTTCCAGGAATATACAATATAAATTCCTGCATGCCAGGTAGAATGGGTTTGTGAAACATACAAAAGTACTTTAAATGCAGAAGTCATGTTTCTCAAAATGATCACAAACAGTCGAGTTGCGATGGCCTATCCACGATCAACGTTATTGGAATAAACCAAGTATAGTACTTCAAGATGCATTTAGTAGATCTTAACTTTTGTCATTATCTGGATATTAGTATGATGATTATACTTACAACCAATGTCTTTCAAACTGTTCGACAGGCAGTCGAAAACATACTGGCGTCTGAAACAGAGTAACATTCGTCAAAATAAAACAATTTTACAGTGCTTGTTAAAACAAAACTCCTAAAACGAGTTCATCCAAACGTATCTTATTCATAAATAATGACAAACATATTACAATTCACTCCATAACTAATTACAATTGGTTATAACTATATTGTTTAAGATAGAATACTAAACGATGTCCCGTTTGATAACATGTTTATGAAATAAGTGAATGGTTTGGTATTTTAACGAGCGAGTTAACGAGTTAAATACCGATGCAATTCACGAGTTTCATAAACATGTTATCAAACGGGACCGAGTTTAGTATTTCATTTATTACTCAATGATGTAAACAGCGCTGAATTGCAAGACCATCGTTGTTAGTGACGCTCACTTGACTATAGGTCACCCGCTATTGCAATCGCTCGGCTAACATTGTGACGTCAACAAAAAACGACTATGACGTCACGCGCCGATTATGACATTACGGCAGCACGCTGTGGTATCACACATGTGTGTAACCAACTCATTGTTATCTAATGAGTGATCTCACCACGGTTGAGTAATAAAATATTATTAAACAATGACACGTGATATACCAGGGAACATTACCTTGTTTCCTTTCTGAATGGCGGACCAATGTGAGGGTGTACTGGTTTGCAGACTGCCATATGGTTTGGTCTGTTTTGATTTCCTCGCAAAGAACATGAAAAATCTGTAAAACAAAATCGATTATAAATAGCATAATATGACATGGACATGTTTCTCGAGATGCAAAAGCCTTCGCCTGACTTTCAGGTATCACTGAGCACGTGATCTGTCAATGAAACATTCTCTTTAATTCCTTATAACAGTAGTATAGATAAACTGAAATCGCTTGTAGCTTCAAAAGTCGTCATGTTTTTCAAGTTTCATTTAGTATTTTGCAGTGTCATGGATTAATGTATTGATACGCTGAGCATATTGCCTTAGTTTCAACGTTTAAAGGAAAGAAACTATAATAACGTTTGCAAGCATAGTCTACAAAGATGGTTCAGCAATCCTTACTTTTCTCTCCTCCTGCGTGAAGGAATGGGTATTCACCAGCGTCCTCGCCCAGACACTGCTCCATTATAGTGGAGTTCTCCTGCACCACACTCAGATTGAATCTACATCGGTGTCCCAGACTGTTGATTCCACAGAGGCACGCATGGAATCTGGAATAGACGGAAAGTAGATGCTAGGTTGTATTTTGGAAGGGGCAACCTCGTCAATCTATTTCTGATTCATCCAAATTCTTCATATCGACTCGTATAGAGTCAAGTTGTCACACTTTGGTAGTCAATTCGACCATCAATTGAGTTTTTTTAATACAGAAGTCAAAAAGTAACATTGAATGATAATCCACTTTCTGAACCATGTTGACATTCCATATTTCTTTATGGAACTCCTTTTCTGGAAACGGTGAATCATTAACTCTGTAGCTCATCAGTTTTGTATGATTTGTTATCAATAAGATCGACAGTTTATGTATCAAATTTTTTTTTGTTGCTGTGATGCCTTGAATTGTCAAAAAGCATACCATTATAATCTGCTGGTCACATGATTTCAACATTGTAGTGTTTTTGTTCATAAGAAGGCATAATAGAGAGGCTTATAACGAAGACGTGATCTCTGGTGTGTAACATTGTGACACAATGCTCCTTCAAACAGTTGCTCTTCAATCTCTAATCTCATGAATTGTTAGAATGCCCTACACAATTGGCATTAAAACACCTAAACGTCCTGAAATAAATTACCTATTATTTTAACCCGTATACCTTTGACATATCCCCAGTCCTCATGCAACCCCAGCCAACCAAACACCAACACTTGTACATGAACTCGTTGAAACTCTAACATACACAGAGCACTTCGCATGCATGTAGGCAATACATTTAGACTTGTGTGAGTCATAAACAGCAGGGCAGATCAGTGGATATGATCTAATATTGATCTATTTCAGAAGCTCCGGAGGAAGACATAAACATGTGAAAGGGCTAGTGACGACGCTGGCGGATGACAGTATGTCAGACGAAAGTTATTTCAAGAGAATTCTGTTTGTGTACTTACTGTTCAGCCTCTAGTTTTATTCGATCTCGCTTGTTCTCTATTTCCGGTGTAGTTGATACTGGCCTTCCTCCTCTTGGGGATGTGAGACAGACGTCTGTGGTACTGAGACACAAGTTGTATCGGAATTATTCAATGTTGGATGATTTAGCTACTCATAAAGTGTGTGTACTTTACTTACAGTCATCAAAGTGTGTGTACTTTACTTAGTCATCAAAGTGTGTGTACTTTACTTACAGTCATCAAAGTGTGTGTACTTTACTTACAGTCATCAAAGTGTGTGTACTTTACTTACAGTCATCAAAGTGTGTGTACTTTACTTACAGTCATCAAAGTGTGTGTACTTTACTTACAGTCATCAAAGTGTGTGTACTTTACTTACAGTCATCAAAGTGTGTGTACTTTACTTACAGTCATCAAAGTGTGTGTACTTTACTTACAGTCATCAAAGTGTGTGTACTTTACTTACAGTCATCAAAGTGTGTGTACTTTACTTACAGTCATCAAAGTGTGTGTACTTTACTTACAGTCATCAAAGTGTGTGTACTTTACTTACAGTCATCAAAGTGTGTGTACTTTACTTACAGTCATCAAAGTGTGTGTACTTTACTTACAGTCATCAAAGTGTGTGTACTTTACTTACAGTCATCAAAGTGTGTGTACTTTACTTACAGTCATCAAAGTGTGTGTACTTTACTTACAGTCATCAAAGTGTGTGTACTTTACTTACAGTCATCAAAGTGTGTGTACTTTACTTACAGTCATCAAAGTGTGTGTACTTTACTTACTGTCATCAAAGTGTGTGTACTTTACTTACAGTCATCAAAGTGTGTGTACTTTACTTACAGTCATCAAAGTGTGTGTACTTTACTTACAGTCATCAAAGTGTGTGTAATTTACTTACAGTCATCAAAGTGTGTGTACTTTACTTACAGTCATCAAAGTGTGTGTACTTTACTTACAGTCATCAAAGTGTGTGTACTTTACTTACAGTCATCAAAGTGTGTGTACTTTACTTACAGTCATCAAAGTGTGTGTACTTTACTTACTGTCATCAAAGTGTGTGTACTTTACTTACAGTCATCAAAGTGTGTGTACTTTACTTACAGTCATCAAAGTGTGTGTACTTTACTTACAGTCATCAAAGTGTGTGTACTTTACTTACTTATTATTGTTCCCACGAAACACGCCCATGATGCATCTACGGAGAGATCGCGCTTTGAACGAGTACTCAAAAATCGACCTGCAAACAGATTATACAAAATTGAAACAAACAACATTTATTTGTTAAATAGCCTTTGAATTTATTATAGCAATGTGTTTGTCTCATCAGCCCCTTGCTTATCTTTGATTTTAACATACACCTAAAACTGTTATGTCCAACTTAATGGATAATGGATAACAAGATGATCAACACCCTGCTCGACCAGACCATGGTAGGAATGGAGCCTGGCGAAGTTGGAATAAGCGGTCTCAGTAAATTCGGGTCGTAATTAAGTAACTTGGTAACTAATTTGAATGAGACTGAGGAAAACGTACGAATATTATTCAACAATCAAACGCTATGGCCAAGTTCAAGGTTTAAGACTAAAAGTGACTCCATGATCAAGATAATGAGTCCAAAGCTAGTATTTCATTTGAATGGTCTCCTGAATATGAACAGTTATATCAAGTATCACAGGCTTATTACAGACTACTTAAAATTTCTCAAATTAATTGCAAAGGATATTTTTTCGGAAAATGTGTTCTTTTCCTAGGTCATGGTCAATTGGTAAAATAACCACGACCTCATTCGAATCGCCTCGTCAATATGAATACAGAGTATATATCACAAGCAATTTCTCACAAATCAAGAGTTATGTACAAGGTTTAAGTTGTTGGGAAATGCCCTCTTCTCAAAGTTATGGTCACAAGATGTATGACCGAATTTGAAGGATCTTTTGAAAATGGATATACATGACAAGTATCAATGTAAATCATTGACCAATCAACTAACAGAGATGTTTTACCTCCCCAGTACTACCAGCTGTTGTTATACATCATATGTACTCACCTGCATGAAACTAATGTTTGGAAGTCTTAAATACTCACATTTCATCATGTCCGTGATCACGTTTTCCTCTAGCTAACGACATCTTCTTGTCTGAAATGAAACGGGAAAGATTTAGTTTGGAACTCAGAGTATACTTGGACGAGTTCTCCTGGTAATGAAATTTGCTGTCAGCAAGATTTCCGGATGTAGAAATATGGATGACAGTACCAAGCATAACACAAAGCATGGCTAGCACATTCAGGACGTTTTGTTTGAAAGAAGGACGTGTCGATATCAAAATAGCATTTCTATTTAATGTTTTAATATATTCGAAGATTCATATACGAACTTTAAATGAGAAACGCGAGATTTTAATGAATAAAAAATGGTACGGACTGAATTCAACTCAAGCTGTGGCTTTCCCTTAGGTGATTCCGAGATGTGTCTTGCATATTTGCATTGTTTTATATGATTTCCTATGATTTCACACAGTTTCATCAGGTTGATTTGATTTATTAGAGCTGTTGGCTCAGAGCCAAGGGAACGTTTTAATCACTTCAGCATGTTTTTGTGCCGGTGTGAGAACAATAAAGTAATCAGTCAATGGTGTGCGTGATGCGTCAATTACTAACAATAACCAAATCTCCTTCATGCCAGTATAACGATCTGATAAGATACAACTTATAATTACCGCTACGTGTTTATCAATGATCTTTATCAGTAACACCACTTGCTATTGTGGAAATAACTCACTCACTGACGTAATTATGGATGACGGTTTTAAAGGCACAATGCATTTTCACTAAGGTACAAAATAGGTACAAAGTCGCTAGACTCATTGATACTTCTTTAGACGCAATTTGTTTGCAATATTATATATAGAAAAGAGTAAACATCAGATGACTTTGACTCGTTCAATCTTCTTTAATACACATGTAACGTATAATATACAACCTTACTTGACGTTCTCTGTTTCAAATGTAGACATATTTTGGGAGGGGCGTCATAATTGTACTCCAGGTTTAAGGTAAACATGCTGTTATGAAATATCTGCGGTAAATCCCTGTTATTAAATATCTGCGATGAATCAAAATCGATATTGAATTGGATTGGTCACAATAGAAAATAAAATGTTTATTATCGTCGCCATATTTTGAAGGTTACTTCTTTAAACATGATACAAGACTAGATAATGTATACTAAAGGTTTAGCTCATACGCATCCCCTTTACAGAGTTGATGTTGACACAATTGAAGCACTGAAAGGTATGTAAATTTGTATGAACTCATTACGGCGATATGTTTATCTGATGTGTTATAAATACTCCATAAGCAGTCCTTACATCTATGAAGAAAAAGCATTTTCATATCAGGATAATAATTCAGAAGAATTTAATACACAAATAGTTATGGAATAAGACGCGTCTGGCACATTTATCATGATTGAAATTGCACGCTGGCTGACGTGATAAATGTTCGAAGGAATATTCATTTGGTGACCATAATAGTATCCTTTAATGTTTTCCGTGACGTGCTTCCGGTTTCGTTGCCATGGTTTCCAGCATGGTCACGTCAATGGTAACACAACTCCATAAAGGGAAATAGTGTTGGCGTCTTTAGTCGAACTGTTAAATTGATGCGCTCAAGGAAACCGTGATGCACGTGCAGTTAGATGAAATGTACATGCCTCATCCTCAAGAGCAATACACATTTCCGGGGTCTTATTTCATCGAGTGACATTGCTACTCGTATACATATGTTCACAGTTTCAGACGAACAGACGAAATATTATGCAATTTGAGTAATTTATTTTGGTTATGTTTTCACGCCTTCGGACGTTTTGTTTTGTCCGCTATCATACCCTAGACCCTTTAGTGCAAAACGTGCTTTTATTAACGAAAGGTTAGATGTATCCGTACACTAGCAAGAAACATGGACACACAAGAGTCGGACAGCAAGAAGAAATGTACACAATGTGTAACGTACTTTCTCACGCAGCGCATTCATAATTCATAAGGAAAAGTTACTAATAGTGTAACAATGTATCTGATGAGTAAGCACCGACTTTACAGTTTACTGGAAAGTGTGGCTTTAGTAACTTATTCTTCTTCCGCTTTGGTTGTTATGGTTACTTTTGTTTAATTTATAGCTATTGTTGTCTAATAATTGGGACAAAATGCTATGCTGGTTCCGTGACGGGACGAGATAAAAACAATGTGGTTTATAAGAATACCCTTAAGTGTTGGTGTAAAGCGGCTGATTCCAACTGCCTTAGTTATATGATATCAAAGTATTTTCTTTCCACTTAACTTAAGTTGATCATATTACCAACCTGCAGCAAAATCACTAAGAGAAAACATTCAACGGATATCCTTTATGAAAGTTGGTCTTACACCTTACTCTAACTAACTTCTGTTTAGTAGGAATATGTGTGTACACAACAAACGGAGGAATACCACTCGGCTCGACGGTAGCCAACTTCCCAATGCAAGGCATAACTCTTGCCAGTCTACAGTATTTCCTAAAAAATATGTGTTTAGAATCCAGGCCTGCTATGCATTTCTGGTGCAGCGATTCACTATCTTGACACAACAAAGCGAGGGAAATACCGCAAGGGTTAAATCAGCCAGTAATGCAAACGGGTAAGAGTTATGCCTTGCGTTGGGAAGTTGGACGGTAGCTCGAACAGATCGAATGGTCAATTTGTAACAATGTCGTTTATTAACAACTACATTTATCAATTAACTTAATTTGATTCACTAGAAACAAGGATTATCTTTTGTTTTAGTAAAGAAAACGTTCCACTCACTTGTAACAGAGAAAGGGAGGGGGTATAAAAATACTTCATTATACATTTACAAGGAATTTATTCTGATGAGTATACCATGCCCCTGTGTGATCCATTCCGCGTGATGGAAGTTTATGTGTTAGGCAATAGCTATACGTTTCATTCCAAAACCAGTTAGGACTTCATCAACAACACGAATTTAGACAATATCCGTTCTATAGTGCTATTTTGATTTAAGTCCTGTCATCAAAAGTGTAGATATAATTTATGCTTAACGAGGTTTTTTTGTTTAAAGTATATAATTCAAACTATTTTCGCCGAAGTATGCAATTGAGCAAATAGTATCTGTCATGTTATCTGCCATGGTCTCTGCTTGTGTGTCATTAAATGGTGTCAATAGTAAGTATTTCAAAAATACTCTCGGCTTATTTCAAGGCGAAGTATTGTCACCTATATTATTTTCGTTATACATTAATGATTTCGAAATGTCCTTTATTCACGATAATTGTCCGCCATATGAGCATAAGCAGCTCAGTCTATTTTTATAAATGTATGCTGATGATCTTGTTATATTTTCTGAAACTATAGAAGGGCTCCAAAGTTTGTTAGATTCTTTATCAGATTACATGTATTCTGCAAAATGGGGTTTGGAAGTAAATACCGTGAACACTATTGTTGTTTTTCGTAATAGAGGAAAGGTAAAAACATCTGAATGTTGTCACTATAATGGAGGTGGTATTGATGTTGTTGATAATATTGTATATTTGGGCATTGTTTTTAATTATAATAATAAGTTTACTTTAGCTGAAAAACTGAACTGACCAGGGACGCAAAGCTATGTTTTATTTGTTGAATAATATCACATCTCTCTATCTTTGTCCTGAAACTGTTATCAGTATATGATACTTATATTGGTAGTATTTTATGTTATGCATCTGAGGTATGGGGTTCACACAATGGTGATAATATCGAAAAATTACATTTAGACTTTGGTAAAACGTTATTAGGTGTTAAGATTTATGCTGAACTCGGGCGCTATCCATTAAGATTTAAAAGAATGTTTAATTTGGTAAAATATTGGCAAAAATGATTGGGAACAAATAACTGTATTTTAAGGGGCTGCTATGAATATCTTAATTGTGAAGCGGAATCGCGTTCAGTGAAAAATTGGGCTAATCAGGTTAAAACAATCTTGACATCTATTGGTTTTGCAGAAATATGGTACAAACAAGAATTGAACATTTTTTACCAGTAGTCAGATATCGACATTAAGGATATGCGTTATTTATAAGCATATTAAAGACTCTTGTACCCTGCAGTATTATTTAACAAAATCCATTACAATAACCTATAGAAAATATTTATCTAAATTTAGTCAGGTCATAATTTGTTGATCGAATGTGGAAGATACAAAAATATTGATGTTAATGAAAGAAAGTGTATCATTTGTAATTCTGATCTCGAAGATGAGTTTCACTTTGTTTTAGTTTGTCCTTTATATGTGAATGTTAGACAGACATATATTAAGCCATATTACTGGAACAATCCATCAGTGTTAAAATTAATCCAGCTATTTAGTTTACAAAATGTCAAACAGTTGTGAAATATATGTTGTTGTGGTAAATATTTGCTTCAAGCAGGTAATATCAGAAATGTTCACATGAAATAATAACTATGTGCATATGTCCTTATGTATGTATATCAAGTAGTCCGCATCGGAATTGTCAACCCGTCCACCTGTAGCATGTATAATTAATACGTTATGTAACCACCGATAAGTTGTACAACTTAAGTTAATAAAGAGTTAAATTGAATTGCTTCACATCTAGAAGTCCTCGCCGTGTCTGTGATGATCATACTGGATACCAACCAATGATACCACTGATGCTGCGTGATTGGGTTGCGTCGTTATTCAAATGCTATTGGTCGGTTAACGTTATTGAAAATCTAACTGGACACCACCCGATGACAGTTTCTCTATATGTAAACAAGAGAACTACAGATATAATTAAACCAAGATTGGTAAACAAGAGAGAGTACAGATATAATTAAACCAAGATTGGTAAACAAGAGAGAGTACAGATATAATTAAACCAAGATTGGTAAACAAGAGAGAGTACAGATATAATTAAACCAAGATTGGTAAACAAGAGAGAGTACAGATATAATTAAACCAAGATTGGTAAACAAGAGAGAGTACAGATATAATTAAACCAAGATTGGTAAACAAGAGAGAGTACAGATATAATTAAACCAAGATTGGTAAACAAGAGAACTACAGATATAATTAAACCAAGATTGGTAAACAAGAGAGAGTACAGATATAATTAAACCAAGATTGGTAAACAAGAGAGAGTACAGATATAATTAAACCAAGATTGGTAAACAAGAGAGAGAACAGATATAATTAAACCAAGATTGGTAAACAAGAGAGAGTACAGATATAATTAAACCAAGATTGGTAAACAAGAGAGAGTACAGATATAATTAAACCAAGATTGGTAAACAAGAGAGACTACAGATATAATTAAACCAAGACTGGTAAACAAGAGAACTACAGATATAATTAAACCAAGATTGGTAAACAAGAGAGAGTACAGATATAATTAAACCAAGATTGGTAAACAAGAGAGAGTACAGATATAATTAAACCAAGATTGGTAAACAAGAGAGAGTACAGATATAATTAAACCAAGATTGGTAAACAAGAGAGAGTACAGATATAATTAAACCAAGATTGGTAAACAAGAGAGACTACAGATATAATTAAACCAAGACTGGTAAACAAGAGAGACTACAGATATAATTAAACCAAGACTGGTAAAGAAGAGAGACTACAGATATAATTAAACCAAGATTGGTGAAACGCACTAGTCCATACATATTCGATAGAATCCCGCTCTCTTGAAGCCTGTGGTACCGTATACACTTTGACATCGGGACGTTTGTAACCTTGTTTGTTATTAACTGCATGTATTTACAGACAAGCTTATCTCCACTAACACTTTAACAATTTGATGATATTGACTACGGTTGAAGGGTGAGTGACACTCAACAAACGCCATTGTAAATTGGGATGAATATACAAGCAAGAGAAATTGAGATTTTACACGCCAATTGTACGATGTTTACATTAAGTATTCAAGTAAATTGGTCCGAGGCTTCCAAATGATACAACGAATTGCACTTGCTTGACAACGATATTTAAATCAATAACGAAATATTTCATCTGCAAAATAAAAAAAGCTGCAAATTCATATGAGTACTCATTCTGGGTGTAAGAGTACACACATCATCCGTAAAATAGGAAATTACTGTCTAAAGTATCTTCATTTATTATCAGTGCGATGGTAAATACTACAAGGAAATATTTCAACCTAATGTATATCTAGCGTTACACCACGCTATGTCAATGGTTGATAGCATGACTCATTGGTGATATCATATCATATAAATGTAACAAAGTCCCCGTTAAATCCTACGAAAGGAAACCGGGGGTGCTTGTGTGGGTTTTTAGAGCATTTTTGTTACTTTTTGTTTCGTTTGATAATCTGTTCTTATTCAATTTTGTTTTTGAAGTAGACACTGCAGATATTCTGCGTGAACATATATTGTCAGCGAAGAAGTCGTTGTATGTGCATCAAAACGCTATTCCCGCGATTCGGGGGGGGGGGGGGGGGGGGGGGGGGGGGGGGGGGGGATACTGTGAATTACTGTGGTAAATCGGAACAGAATGGGGTCTTTTATTGTTTTGAAAAATGGACATTACAAAATCGCTTTACAATAGAAACAGATACATGGTTAAGATAAAATATGAAGTGTTAAAGCATGTTTATTTTTTTTTATCAGAATTTGGAAAAATAGGATGAGTCCCCAATATGAGTGATACAAAAATAATACTCTCTCAACAGAGGCCCCAATATGAATGATACAAAAATAACACTCTTTAAACAGAGTCCCAAATATGAATGATACAAAAGTAATAATTTCAAGATCAATAAATATCATTAATTTGGAATTTCGATTAATTATAGACAAGGGCGGTATGCAAGAAACATTCCTCAAGTAAACCTCCGTTGTTTCACCCGAGGCTTTGGGGATCGAAGTTGATATTTACCATAGTTTACAATTTTGACAGCCTCTGCAGTTTATAAGCCGGATATCACATGATAGAATGTATAATTCTTCACACTCCTAGCAAGCGAATCAATTCAATCATTATATGAAATGTTGCATTAATGAAAGGCTTGCTGTCGACATGATACATCCTCGCGTTATTAGTCACCGACCACTCCTCAACCACAAGTCGACACGCTTCGATTGGTCAGCTACTGCAAGCTGTCATTTCGGTCTTTGTCCACAGTACACTGACCATTACTCGTAATTATGTAATGTTACATGACTGCTATTTCTTAGTGATGAAATTTGAACTGAGTTGATTGTGTGTCCGCCTGGTGGTGGGGGGAGAGTTGACAGGTTTTATAGTTGGGTTACGCGGCTCTCTGTGACATTGTGTTGTAAATAGCATGCTTACAACAATATATACGGCAGTGACATTGTACTTGGATATCGTAGAGAGTTTGCTTACACAGAGAGTAAAGTACTTCAAACTGTGTAGGTGGTGTTCTTAGTTGGGGGACATAAACAGCTGTCGATATTATGTTTATTCGTCGCGCATGACTGGCCGTGAATATCCTGGGTTGAAGATAACGTTTCAAACAGTGCGTTCCATCATTGTTCCAGGGTTTATATTTTCCAAATACCAATAAATGTGATTATCAAAAAAGTTTCAATGACACAGTTTGATGGAGTAAATACTCTTGTTTTATATAATATTGTATTAAGCATATTTGAATAGAACAGAATAGAAAAGGAAATGTAAAAACATAAAATGAAACACATACTATTTAAATGCACGAATAGAGTCAAGTTCAACTAATCGTCGGCAGTCAACAACGGGGTGCTATCATGTAAATATGAAAACGAAAACAACGTCTGAAAACATAAACATACCAATTAAATACAGATGGATGAACTTAGAATCACTTAAATGCACATACATGCATAACAGTTTACATATAATTGAACCAATACAAAAATATGTTTTAAAACTGTAAACAAGTGTACTCACATGCACAGTGTAATTCCTCTGTCTCAGCCCGTTTCCCACACGTACACCGAACCAAGAGTGACGATATTGTCACAATAGCCTCTGACAAGACCGGATAAAGGTAATCTTCCCACTTCCCACTAAAGGATTCACGCTTCCGTACAAGTGTGTGAAACTAAAACTTTACTTATCATAGCACACAGAGTTGAGAAAGAGAGACATTTCAGAAATGAGCGGCCATCGTATCAAGTCGACCGGATGTGTATACAATGGCTTACCTGCGACAGGGAGGTAACTCCGTTCATTGCAATTAAACACCTGTGCGAAAGGTTAATTTGGTGACGCGTTCAGTAGTTACATTCCAGGTTCGAATCTGGTAGATGTTTTTAATATACCTTTTGTAGGTACACACTCCCTCAATTCAATATATCCACTATGTACACACTCCCTCAATTCAATATATAGTCTGCTTCCTATATAGTTCACACAGAGATTGCATTATGTTACTTGAACCATTAGTTGGCAGCGTGGCAATTGTGTACTTGCATGAGACCATTTAAAGGGAAACTTCAATCCGAAACCCGCCATTTTGCTAAAAAGGTCTGGGGTATATAGTAATACCAATAATAAAGATCGATTACAGCAAAACTATTCATCTCATCTTTTTCAAATTTGGCACATATCTTCTTCACCATTAGGAGAGGTGCAGTGCGAAATTTAAACGGAATTGGTGAATTCTTTAATTTTTGGGGAATTTGTTTCATTTTTTAACTTAGCCATATTCTTAGCATTTTGTGTCCGATTGATTACAGAAAAACTATTCATCTCATCCTTTTCAACTTTGTCACATGTCTTGTTCACCACTAGGACAGGTGCATTGCAAAATGTAACACGATTTGGTGAATTTTGGCGATTTTTTGTATTTTTTTTACTTCGTCATATTCGGAGCTAGAATGAATGAAGCCATTTCTGTGTTGTGATTTGTTGACTTTATCATTTTCTTTTTCATGTAACTTTCATCATAAGCTACTTCTGTGTTCTTGTTGATTTTCTATTTTATATTTCCACTGGTTACATTTTTGGAAAAGTTCAACTATCTTTCCTTTCAGTCATAAAATGCTGTATATCCCTCACTGTTCCTACAGGGGTGTGCTTCCATGTACCTGATGTTTCAAGTCACTCGAATGAATCATTATGATGGATTAATTTCCAAAATAAAGTTGAAATCATTGGTAATGGCAGTAGTGTATTATGTTACCCCTACTTTTTCAAGTCACTATTATTCCTACTTTTACTTAAACCACCCTTTTCACACGAAGAGACTTGTCCTACCCTTTTCACAAACAGTTTAATCTTAGCAATTACATTTCATAGCTTATCAATCCTTAGGTGTGCAGACACCTCTCTCTATAAGTAAAATAAAAATGTCAAACTTTAACAGTCGGGGGTATTAGCGAGCCACGCTAACTTTTTTGCTTGTTTTTACTATTTTTCAACTTGTTAATACTAAAACATATATGCGCCTATTAATGGCTTCACTTACTGTAGTATTGAACGAATGGGCACTATTCTTTGACAAATTGTCAAATCTTATAATTAAGTCACCAAATGTTACCCTCAGTTATATATTTATCAAATGGATTCTATTATAATCATGTACTCGTGTATACATAGGTATGCACCCTCAAATGTCATTTCAACTTAAAATACCGTGATAGAAACCTCCTTTAAATTGTCTGTAAGTTTAATAGTCACCCTCTTATTAAGTCATGACAATACATTGTGATATAGATGGTTGAAACCTGTGGTAAACTCACCCTGTGTCCCGAATAGCATAACAATATCGTTGCTCTCTATATTATACTTGTTGTAAATAAAATAAATAACCTAGTGTCCTACAGAAACGATACCACGTCTTTGAGCGGCCATTACAGGAAAACTTAACGACACAGAAATTTAGAATTGGCATTATTCTTTTGAGATTTCGTTCATTTAACATGTGTACAACATTCATTTCAATCAGTACTTTGCATTCATTGGTACATTGGACGTGAGGGGTCTGAACATGACAATCACTAAGTCACTACGGGCTAGTACACGTCTACGGGTTGATGACGACAGACGTCGGATGACATCAGAAGATAAGCTTTGTCATTCATCAAGGAGGCAATGGGCTGACTTGATGGACGCAATTCAGAGCAAAAAGGTCACTAATTCTTCCGTAAACACGCTGTCTATGATTGTTCTTGAAGATGCAAAATCTGCTCCTATATGAGAGCATGACCAGTGCTCAGTCTCGCTGTTGCCAACGTTGCATTCGTCTGTCTGTTTACTCGTTGTTGAGGTCTCAGGAACGTTTTGTGATATGGACGACGGGTTCAAATATCACGAGTCTTTAATCTCTTTTACTAAGTTTGTTTGCTAATCACGTGTCTCAGTGATGTCTTTGACGTTAACGTCGTAATGATGAATGGGTTTCGGAGATGAAATACCCGGATGTGACGGTCTTCAATGAGTGTAATCACCTTCTTCTCGACCTGCATGTTGTCCGATCTCTTTCATGTAACCGTTGCGTTAACCTGTGACGCTTGCAACCGAACCTTCTGGCGTCGTCGGCGTGTGAGACTCGCTATGTGACAATTCCAACGGCTCTCTTACTCTCAATGGCTGTCAAACCTGATATTGTTTTGTGTATTTTTTGTTGTTGTGATACCAACGTGTATGGCCAGCCGTTTTATACTTTGTGTGCAGTTGCAAACTATGCTACCTAAAATAATGTCATTTTCACACAGTGCACCATTTCTCCGGATATGATAAATGTTCTCGGTATTTTCGATTAAATACACTGCATTTGGGATACGGGATACGCAAAACCATGTGTTCATACGAAGAAAATCACTTTGTAAAAAGATATTTAAAACAATAGATGGTATCGTTTCTTTTGGACACTAGTTTATTTTTTCAGGTCGCGTGTTTTTCCTATCATCTTCTTTCACCTTCCTTCTAGAGGTAGTTTGAGTATAAAAAGGACTGTTTATCGATAGGGCTGGCATTGTACACTTTGTAATCTTGACTATTTCTATTGGATTTAACCTTCGTGCCGATGATATATTTCACTGCTAAGTATGATTATATTTAATAATTTAAAACATCTATATCTAAAACTTCCTAGTAATCACCGTCAAGCGAAGAGAGAAAGAACATACGGCTTTGTTAGTCAAGTATCTGCTCTGCATAATGATACTATTAGTTGTCAGCAGTGCCCCATGATGTGACCAGCTCTACAGATACTGTTAGTTGTCAGCAGTGGCCCATGATGAGACCAGCTCTACAGATACTGTTAGTTGTCAGCAGTGGCCCATGATGTGACCAGCTCTATAGATACTGTTAGTTGTCAGCAGTGGCCCATGATGTGACCAGTTCGACGGATACTGTTAGTTGTCAGCAGTGGCCCATGATGTGACCAGCTCTACAGATACTGTTAGTTGTCAGCAGTGGCCCATGATGAGACCAGCTCTACAGATACTGTTAGTTGTCAGCAGTGGCCCATGATGTGACCAGCTCTACAGATACTATTAGTTGTCAGCAGTGGCCCATGATGTGACCAGCTCTACAGATACTATTAGTTGTCAGCAGTGGCCCATGATGTGACCAGCTCTACAGATACTATTAGTTGTCAGCACTGGCCCATGATGTTACCAGCTCTACAGATACTGTTAGTTGTCAGCAGCGGCCCATGATGAGACCAGCTCTACAGATACTGTTAGTTGTCAGCAGTGGCCCATGATGTGACCAGCTCTACTGATACTATTGGTTGTCAGCAGTGGCCCATGATGTGACCAGCTCTACAGATACTATTAATTGTCAGCAGTGGCCCATGATATGACCAGCTCTACAGATACTATTAGTTGTCAGCAGTGGCCCATGATGTGACCAGCTCTACAGATACTATTAGTTGTCAGCAGTGGCCCATGATGTGACCAGCTCTACAGATACTATTAGTTGTCAGCAGTGGCCCATGATGTGACCAGCTCTACAGATACTATTAGTTGTCAGCAGTGGCCCATGATGTGACCAGCTCTACAGATACTATTAGTTGTCAGCAGTGGCCCATGATGTGACCAGCTCTACAGATACTATTAGTTGTCAGCAGTGGCCCATGATGTGACCAGCTCTACATATACTTTTAGTTGTCACCAGTGGCCCATGATGTGACCAGCTCTACAGATACTGTTAGTTGTCAGCAATGGCCCATGATGTGACCAGCTCTACAGATACTATTAGTTGTCAGCAGTGGCCCATGATGTGACCAGCTCTACAGATACTATTAGTTGTCAGCAGTGGCCCATGATGTGACCAGCTCTACAGATACTATTAGTTGTCAGCAGTGGCCCATGATGTGACCAGCTCTACAGATACTATTAGTTGTCAGCAGTTGCCCATGATGTGACCAGCTCTACAGATACTATTAGTTGTCAGCAGTGGCCCATGATGTGACCAGCTCTACAGATACTGTTAGTTGTCAGCAATGGCCCATGATGTGACCAGCTCTACAGATACTATTAGTTGTCAGCAGTGGCCCATGATGTGACCAGCTCTACAGATACTATTAATTGTCAGCAGTGGCCCATGATGTGACCAGCTCTACAGATACTATTAGTTGTCAGCAGTGGCCCATGATATGACCAGCTCTACAGATACTATTGGTTGTCAGCAGTGGCCCTTGATGTGACCAGCTCTACAGATACTGTTAGTTGTCAGCAGTGGCCCATGATGTTACCAGCTCTACGTATACTTTTAGTTGTCAGCAGTGGCCCATGATGTGACCAGCTCTACATATACTGTTAGTTGACAGCAGTGGCCCATGATGTGACCAGCTCTACAGATACTATTAGTTGTCAGCAGTGACCCATGATGTGACAAGCTCTACAGATACTATTAGTTGTCAGCAGTGGCCCATGATGTGACCAGCTCTACGGATACTATTAGTTGTCAGCAGTGGCCAATGATGTGACCAGCTCTACAGATACTATTAGTTGTCAGCAGTGGCCCATGATGTGACCAGCTCTCAAATACTATTAGTTGTCAGCAGTGGCCCATGATGTGACCAACTCTACGGATACTATTAGTTGTCAGCAGTGGCCCATGATGTGACCAGCTCTACGGATACTATTAGTTGTCAGCAGTGGCCCATGATGTGACCAGCTCTACAGATACTATTAGTTGTCAGCAGTGGCCCATGATGTGACCAGCTCTACGGATACTATTAGTTGTCAGCAGTGGCCCATGATGTGACCAGCTCTACAGATACTATTAGTTGTCAGCAGTGGCCCATGATGTGACCAGCTCTACAGATACTGTTAGTTGTCAGCAGTGGCCCATGATGTGACCAGCTCTACAGATACTGTTAGTTGTCAGCAGTGGCCCATGATGTGACCAGCTCTACATATACTGTTAGTTGTCAGCAGTGGCCCATGATGTGACCAGCTCTACAGATACTGTTAGTTGTCAGCAGTGGCCCATGATGTGACCAGCTCTACGTATACTGTTAGTTGACAGCAGTGGCCCATGATGTGACCAGCTCTACAGATACTATTAGTTGTCAGCAGTGACCCATGATGTGACAAGCTCTACAGATACTATTAGTTGTCAGCAGTGACCCATGATGTGACAAGCTCTACGGATACTATTAGTTGTCAGCAGTGGCCAATGATGTGACCAGCTCTACAGATACTATTAGTTGTCAGCAGTGGCCCATGATGTGACCAGCTCTCAAATACTATTAGTTGTCAGCAGTGGCCCTTGATGTGACCAGCTCTACGGATACTATTAGTTGTCAGCAGTGGCCAATGATGTGACCAGCTCTACAGATACTATTAGTTGTCAGCAGTGGCCCATGATGTGACCAGCTCTCAAATACTATTAGTTGTCAGCAGTGGCCCATGATGTGACCAACTCTACGGATACTATTAGTTGTCAGCAGTGGCCCATGATGTGACCAGCTCTACGGATACTATTAGTTTTCAGCAGTGGCCCATGATGTGACCAAATCTACAGATACTGTTAGTTGTCAGCAGTGGCCCATGATGTGACCAGCTCTACAGATATTGTTAGTTGTCAGCAGTGGCCCATGATGTGACCAGCTCTACAGATACTATTAGTTGTCAGCAGTGGCCCATGATGTGACCAGCTCTACAGATACTATTAGTTGTCAGCAGTGGCCCATGGTGTGACCAGCTCTACAGATACTGTTAGTTGTCAGCAGTGGCCCATGATGTGACCAGCTCTACAGATACTGTTAGTTGTCAGCAGTGGCCCATGATGTGACAAGCTCTACAGATACTGTTAGTTGTCAGCAGTGGCCCATGATGTGACCAGCTCTACAGATACTGTTAGTTGTCAGCAGTGGCCCATGATGTGACCAGCTCTACAGATACTGTTAGTTGTCAGCAGTGGCCCATGATGTGACCAGCTCTACAGATACTATTACTTGTCAGCAGTGGCCCATGATGTGACCAGCTCTTCAGATACTGTTAGTTGTCAGCTGTGACCCATGATGTGACCAGCTCTACGGATACTGTTACGCCGTCATCACAGTTGGGGATAGATGGAACAGAAGTTCGATTTCACTATTACATACCACTCTATTTTATTGGCAGCAAAACGGAATCAGAACGGACTTCGAACTTAGTTATATCTTTAATATCAATAAATAACGCATGACTACGAAAGGAAAAGCTACTGCAAGTCTCCTCGTGTCTGATATCGCACCGATCTTATCTTATTCTTATCTTATCTTATCTTATTTTATCCTATCTTATCTTATCTTATCTTATCTTATCTTAACCTGTGAACTGTGAATTGATATACACGCGATTTTCAATTGTGTAGTAGCGACATTCGATTTACTGAAAATAGAAGAATGAATTATTTCCCGCTGCCATGACGAACCTATATGTCAAAGATAGCTAAGCAATGTCGCACTCTACAACCTTTATCCAGATAACTTGGACGAAAAATACTTATCAAGCGTCCGTTGAAGATATCAAAGATAATTAAAACCACAATTATAATAATTTTGATCATAGTGTAATAAACTCGATTGTTTCTTCATGACGTAACGTCATAATGGTTAACAGATTACGTCACAATGTTAGCGCGCTAATGGCGTGCCCCAGTTTATACTTGTTGTTATAACCATTTAAAGAAAACTCGGCTTGTTCTGTTGATTCATGTTGGTAAGCAATAATTAAGTTACCAAACTCGCTCCCCTTAATACTAATTTTGAAACTTGTGATTTTAAAATCATAATTAGTAATTGGTTGGTACGCAGGCACAATGCGTTGGTCACAATAGCAAAATAAATATTTATATTTGTAAAATAAGTCGTTTTAATTGTTTTTAATTTTTAAATTTATGACTGTCATTTTAATATTCTTAACTCTACATCTCATTTCTTAAACACTAATTGGTTACAATGGGCACCTGGTATGGAAGTGAAGGTAATGCGACAGATGAACACATTCATTTGCATAATTTTATTACAGAACTATATATGTACATGTACTTGTGGACAGATTTAGGCCGCCACTCTTCAAGAAAAAGGTACACCACAGAGGACAGAGCAGCAGGCAAAAGATCATACAACTTAAGAGGAAAATTAGGTATTAAACAGCTGAAGGGACAGTGAAAATCAGAAAACACCACGAAAACAAAAGCAAAACAAAAATCTTAATATTGTAAAATGCTTATTATGACTGACGACACACTTTGATCATGATTAGCATCTGTTTTACTACAAATGAATGGTAAATATATATCTATAAAGAAACTGACAAATAATAGGAACTATTTTACAACTTTATATTTACGTAAACCTTTCAAACCTGGTGCTACATGTCTTCATTAAACCCAGGATACATTTTCTACAAAATAATACAAAATTTAACTCCTTGAAATGTGGGTAATTTGTATCCTACCTATTTACAGCGTCTTAATTAACAGGGAGACTGCATACTCCCTGAGATTTGAGGATACAAAATGCAACGATGTTGGTCCTAACGCGCATGCGCTTTTAGCGCGTCCATCCGTGGTGTACCACGCCCTGTACATGCAGCCTCATTGTCATTATTGCTTATCGAAAACTATATTTGTATATGTCTTACATACTGAAGACATATATCAAATATGGACAATACAAATGGTACCATAAAATGCTGACATCTGGCACTAATTAGACATTATATTTTAAATTGGATATTGGAAATAAAGCAATAGCAAATTTCTTTTTTGAAGATAACATGATAAGTGAAAAATGGGAAATGACATCATTCACTGAAGAGAAGTGAATAGTGTATATGCAGTAGTGCGCTATTAACACTAGAAGGTCGACAGTTATTCCAGTTCCACATAAACCGGATCCCGTGCACCGGAAGCTCCAGAGACCAGAGGCTGGTCGGTCTTGACGTGTGCATTACGTTGTTGCATGTCCTGCCTACCCGGTGGGTAGGACGAAGCAAGATCATACCTCACATCCCCTCTGTTGAGAAGCACGTTCCTCGGGAGTGATTCTGATCCAGATACCTCAGGAACCGACGGTAATGGACGTTCTTGGGCCAACTGTCCATCTACTGGTGACGAGATTGGTTCGCCATGTGAACGACTTTCGCCAGTAGAATTTGCTTCCAAGACAAAATAATCATGTTTAGGTGTGTTCAGGCAATAATGCCCCTCTGTCTTGTGTGAACTGTATTGAACATGTGGAGGTGTGACAATGGTGTAACCAGAATGCGGCTGTACGAATCGGGATGAAGCGTTGTGCCAGGGCTGGTTTGGTATGTACCCTGGGATATGTGTCTGCATAGAAGTCAGAGCATGTCCCGACCCGCCGGAGTGAGAGGCGTCGGAAACAACCTGCCAAGGAAAGAATAAATTTAACAAACGTTTGAATGTGCACGATGGTAGCTGACTTGATAAAGACTTCTTTATTCCGTATAAGCAAAGTTTTACTCGTTCTGTACGTCATCATTATCATCTCAGATATAACAACAGAAGATGATATCCCTAATGTCCCACGTAATTTGTAAAACACGTCTTTGAAAGATAATTGTATATTTTTAAAGAACCATTTCAGTTGATGGGGAACAAGCAGAGTTCGCGGAGATATGGTGAGATATTGTGAGATATGGTGAGATATGGTGAGATGTGGT